>BMAW01104664.1:852157-891348 GCA_019974015.1 Nephila pilipes
TAAAAAAAAAAAAAAAAAAAAAAAAAAAAAACACCCTGATACTCTCTCCTTTAAAAAATTGACCGAGGTTCAAAATTTCTATGTCCTTTGCCAATAGCCATCGTGTTGCTTCTAGTTCGAAGTTAATAAAACCAAATCAATTAAGAAAAAAAAAATGACTAAAATGGGCTAAGAAGAATACCTCTAGTCATCTGGTAATAAATGACTTCAATATTCTCTGACAAGTTAAAACTTACTTTTTGTGAAACATATGGAAAAGCTTAAATTGTTGAGATTTATGAAAATTTCCAATTTATGTTCATAATACGAAGTTTACCTGTGGACCAGATGTTGGGATACTTCTCATAGCGTGGAATTTCCAGATATAATTTATTCAATGGAATTGTAAATTTTGTGGTATATAAGGATATCTTAAACATAAGATTTCTATAAAAATTATGGGAGAATCACTTTTCTCGATTAATTTCATCTTCTACAATCTTGGTTTTCCATGTCACGCGGGAAAAAGCTTCATTTTTACATCTAGTGACTTATATACATGTAACACCATAAAATACTATATGCAGTAGTTTTTGTTTAGGAATAGGAAGAGTGTCATAGTTTTTAAAATAAGGTCATTATGATTGAGAAGTAGTAAAAAAATTCATTTATTTAAGTCTGATTAAAAATTCGGGGAATTTCAAGAGCACGAAATAAAATCAACTAAATCTACTTCATTATATATAAAAGAAGAGTTATCCTTGTATGGCTTCATGAAATTCTCTCAGATTATAAGCAAAAACTTTTTGTTTCTGTTCTCGACTGTTACAGTGCTGTTATAAATAGAGGGAGTAAACAAAATTCCCCTACTATATGTTAAGAAAGTTAAAAAGGGGGTAGAATAGTTATTTAACTTTTAGTTAAAGAATTATTCATACCTGAATGTCTTCGTATCTGAAACGTGAGCTTTTTTTTTCTTTTTTATTTTCTAGAATTATTATTGAGATCCTCTCAACTTACAAACACATTTTTTTTCTTAATTTATGCATAATTTGATTGAAAATATTACAGAATGAAAATAATTTTGATTTTAAAGTCATTTTACGTATTTAAAGGTCACAACGCCTGAATGAATCAATGAATTTTAATTTAATATTAATTATTTTTTTCGTATAAGGGTGTATTAGAACATAACAGCTTTTATTTTTACCAAATTGTAAATTTGAAAATGACTGTGATTAAAGCTACTTTGTAAAGCAAATGCTTATGCTTCATGCTTTCTATTCTATCAAATCGAAACTCTTGAATCCAGATTAAGAAATGCAGAAGTGAGAAATTTTTCTTAAATAATTATTGTATCATATATATATTTATTTATATATATATATATATGTATTTATATATATATAAATATACATATATATATATATATATATAGAGTATATATATATATATATATATATATATAATATACATATATATATATATATATATATATATATATCATATATATATATTCGGTCACTTAATCTGCCATTCCTCCGAAATACTTTAAACATCTGGGTTTATCAACCATTTATCTTATTTTAATGTTTTAAAAACTGATCATATTATGAAAAAAAAATATTTTTATTAAGTTTTTTTGGTTTCCCACCTGAATAAAGTCAAAATATTATGTTTTAGTATTTACAGAACTATAAAATATTTAATAAGTTATTTTTCAGAAATTTTAAGACCTCACAACTATCATACAAATTTAAAAGACTAAATATGTACAATGTTTAAATATTTATCAGTATTTTACAGAAAATACTGTGAGTACTCATAAGTAGTAAAACTAAATAAAAGACAATTGTTTCAAGACTCGTTACTGCTACATTATCTGTAGAATTATAGGTTGCCTTAGATTTTTGATAAACTTTAATGAATGATGATAAATTAAGTCTTATTCAATGTTCCTCAATATTTGCCATTGCATTTAAAGTCAAGAACAAATATATGCTAAAAACTCAATTAAGTTCCCATTTTTACAGTGAATACTAAAAAAATTGTAATATCTTTGTATATAATCTTATAATATCTTTGTTTCGATTTGATAAATATATTATTTTGCATACAGAAATGTTTCATTAGCATTTAAGTAAGTATTTCAATCTTGAATATTTTCAAATGCATAATTTTTTTTAAAAAAAGATAGATGTGAAAAAGTTCAAAAATTTTTCCATTTATAAAATGATGGAACTTTTACTTAAGTTATTAGAGCGATTAATGAATATGAATATGAATGAAATATCAAGTTCAATGATCTGACTGGTAGAGAAGGAAAGAAAGAAAGCTTATAACTTACATGTTGTTTGTTGAAGTTACTTATGTATAGATTCAAGATATCATCTGTCGTTCGATCAGCCTTTCCCAGATTTTGCAATATCTGTAATGAAAAGTAAAAGCAACAATTTTTAAAAAATAAAATAAAATCACTGATGATGAATACTTAATACATAAAGCAAAGTAAGCTTAAAATTTGTTCATATATCTATATAAATATATTTTATGCTTTTTTGTATATATATATATATATATATATATTCATTACTTATATGAAATTAGGCATACAAAAAAATTAGAATGTTTTCGTTTCATTTTAGTTCTGTCTTCTTTATCTTTTTTTAATACCTGTATGTATAAAGTCATTTTTATAACTTTTAAATATGATTTAATACTTTTTAATTAATTTTTTTTGGTTTTTTTTAGATTTAAGGTTTAATTCTTCATACTTAGACTACTTCTTTAATTTTGAGAAATCAAAAATCTTTGATCAAGTTTAATATTCGCTTCAGGTAAATTAGTTTTAGATGAACTTTTTTTTTTTTTATCAAATTTTAATTTTTTCATTCACCGAAGTAAACTTTAAACATTTTATACGACATATTTACATAAATGTAAGATGTGTAATTTTTGATAAGATTTCGGTAGATTTTAACATATATTTAATATACAAAAAATCTTATATTGCGAATCTAAAATGAAACATTTGGAATTTTAAAAAAAGTTTAAAAAATTTATAAAAAGTCAATTTTTTTGTTACGCAACGGGAATAAAGAGTGGTGGCATTAAAATAATGTTAGTTTGATATTTCTCTGAAGTAACTTTAAAACTTATGTCATATTTAAGCATAAACTAGTGTTTCATTCTGTAGAGATTATGTTACCCTTTATTGTTAAATACAGAAAATTGCTGAATGGAAGAAAAAGAAGCTGAAATTATAACTTTCAAATTTTCGTTTAAAACAATAAAATTTCATCTAAAATGCATTTAAATTTCACTTCACAGAAATAATATATTATTTAAATTATTATCATCTGAATTTAATATTATTAAAATTAACGGAAATATACAATATTCTTTAATTCAAAAAATACATTTAATAAACACAATTTCTTTTTAAACCAAATTTCGGACGTTATAAATCAAGACCATCCTCAAAAAACATTTTGAGAACACGTATAAAGTACTTATTTACTAAAAGCATTGAGTAACTTGCACCTTCTTCCTCCAAGGAAAAATATTCGAATTTGCCCTTGACCGTACCTCCATGAGTTCTCGGTAATTTCTTCTAAAGATTACTTTGTATATCTGATGATACACATCATGCTGAGTTATTATTAATGCCTAAATTGCTAATCGGACGAAATTAAAAGAAACAAAGACAAGAATTTAATAATTTTTTTCACCTTAAGAAAGCTATAATAATACTTAACATAATCAAAATGTGTCAGTAATTTTTAATTAAAAAACTTGTTAGAAAATTTATTCTAATAGAACAATTTAGCATTCAGTTTGTTTCAGAGAGGAATTCATAATTTTTATGCAGATGACTTGCATTTCATTTAATAGCTAACAGTTTTATTATTAAAATGGAATTAATAATATTTAAACTTCGAGGTTTTTAATCACATATTAATTTTCATCTCGAGTTGAAAACAAAAAAATGTTGCTCGTTTCGAAAATGGGCGTATTATGTAGAATGCGCTACTTTAACCTTATCAAAATTCGTTACATTAGCATTTAAGCTAGATTTGCACACGAAATAAGCAAATGGCTCAATAATTACCATTTCAAAGATTTAATTTTATCTATATTATTTAATGTTTATGTGTCTTTTTTTCGCCATCAAATAATTGCCTCAAAATTATATCTGTTTAATGGACTCTGCGCATATTTCATTTTCTCCTTCGATTAATTTATAAAATATGAAACTGATCTCTGAGTTGCTGAATTTTTTTTTTTTATTTTTCTTACAAAGATTACCTACTTTTTCCTCAAAATTTTATTTCTAAATTACTTGTTTTAGAAATTGCATGAGATGTACATCATTTCAAAACAAAATATAGTAACTACAGGACAGTTTTATTTAATTTTGTAAATATAAAACAACTGTATAGGTTCAGTATAATAATGGTTTTAATTTATAATTTGACTAAATTAATGTTTTCCGAAGAAAATTGGATCAAAAATCAGTTTTGTTTCCACGGCCTCTTATCTATTTAATTCAGAACATCTAATTGATATTTTATTACTTTTAATTTTTCTTAATCAGGTTAAATGTTACATTTCCTTTTTGTTATTGTCATTGAAAACAAAATGTATGGAATGAGAGTACTGATAAATGATATATTTCTAGACCTAATTCTTCTACAAATAGTAAGCTCCAAGGAATTTGATTATTTTCATCAAGTAGGACAATAAGTGCTCAAGGGCTACTTTCAAAGGGTGTCACGATGATCAAGATACAAAAATAATGGAGGTTGAAGTGTCGACTTTATTCTTATTTTCCCAATGATTTGCTTACTTTAAAGTAGTCTTACAAAATTCTGGAGAACATCCTGACAAATTTTGAATATTTACCAGATACATTCAATATTAATCTATTATCATGTTTCCCATCCAAACCACAACTTGATGTTTTATTTTTGAATATTGAATTTACGTATTTTTGAAGCAGTAGTTTATTAGGTTAAAAATGGAGGAAATTGGAGTTTTGTTTCTCCTGGTAATTACATTATAAGATATTAAACTGGAAATTCTATTACATAACTTGGGAAAACGAAAACATAAATTACTGAAGATTTAATTAATTTTATCATTGTAAAATCTGAAATCAGACATTTGATTTAAGTACATATTTAATCTGATCCACTTTTGATGTACTTTATAACGATTAACACTATGAAACAATATTGTAGCAATCATTGCAGATCACTAATTTGTCAAACCTGTTATGCGATCTATTTAATCATCTTAACCATTATTCAATAAATTATCAATATTAAAGTGGTTCCAAACAGTATTACAATAATTTATTAACAGCATAGTCAATTTTGACGTAACGAGTTATTGTATTGTAATAATGCAATAAAATAAAAGTATATTCTTAATTATAAGTAGAAAACGGTGTTAAAGTTGAAATTAGTTGATTAACATTTTATTGTACATCAATGATCGAATCTACATTTGATATAACAGTATCTTTATTAACTAGGCATTTTATAAGTACGAACAGGAATGATAAGAAAATTTCTTTTAGAATAACGCAATATTTTTAGTAAAAGGGTTTTCGGGATTTTATTACTAAGCTTCTAAAAACTCTATTTGTAGCAATAATTTTGTAAAATTTTCTAGTTTTTAACTATTTCCTAAATAATTAGCAAAATTAAAAGGCAAAAGTGTTTTTTAAAAAACTAATACAAATCATATAACATTGTCATTTCACAAAGTAAATTATGAAAGGTAAACCATATTTAAAGAAATGTGAGCCCTACTTCTTTGATAATGAAAACCATATTTAGAAATGCTTATTTTTTAAGAAAAAATCCTTAGCGTCAGTATATCATTTTACTTGACAAAAGAAAATTCCAAGATTGAATGTCATAATAGAAGAATATAACATAGTTATTACTCTCTTCTTTAATATGAACATCAAGCTTTCAAATTCAATAGCCTGTGAAATGAGGTGGTCTTGGATTGACTTTCATTTCTTTAAAAGAAAGAAAAAGGAATTGACAGAAAATAAAAAATAAAAACCTAACCATTGCAATAGTCTACTAAATCGACACGCTTACTTAAACACGTAGATTTTACTGTCTTGAACTAGTTTCTCTTAAGGAGTGATTGATTTTTCTCCTTTTCGTTATGATTTAAGAAAAATTTTTATTTAAATATCGCATATGTATTGTTCAATTTCTTACAATTTGACATTTTGTTTTAATTTACTCCGCCATTCTTCAATGCAAATGAATTAAAAGTCTATCATACTTTTGACTGTTATTAAAATATTTTGTTAAATTATTTTCATTATAATTATCGGTTTATTGTCAAAAATAAATTAGATGAAAATTGTATAGTTTACTTTCTTGAATTAATTAGAAACATTTCTTGAGCATTTTGATTAATCATTTAGATAACTTCGAAAAAATACTTTTGAAATCCGAAAAGACTTTTTATAACAATTATATTTTATAATTAAACTCAGATAACCCCAAGCAGAGCTTTGGAAGAAACACATGTTTCAAAAATTGTATCATTTCTACTCAAAATATCTATTAAAATGAAAAATATTGATAAAAAACATATTTTTACTGAATAATTAGTGTAAATAAATTCACTTTTTTTTTAAAAAAAAAATGTTTTGAGAATAAATATAGTTTAAGGGATTCTATTAGTGTATGAAATAATAATTTACAGACAATAAGCTAATATAACCTACAGTTCCCCTTTTTTTTCTTTTAAATAACTGAAATATTCATATAAAAGTTAAATGTTTCCTATTTCATAATTAATAATTTTTTTGTAGTCTTTTAATTTGCAAGATTTAGTCGATCATTTCAGATTCACAAATTAATTAGAGCATTAAGTGATCCAAACTAACCAGTTAAACTTAATGAATATTATTTTAATTGAACCATTCACATAAATCGAAACTAAAGTTTGAGAAAAGTCTTGATAAAAGGAAGGCCTTATTTATTTTCAAATAATTTAAAGTAGCCTTCTATCTTAAAATAATTCCTCACATCTTTGATCATTTTTCTTATATGAGTTTTAAATTAAAATTTCTTACAATGTTGAGAAATTCTTCTGAAGTACCTATTTAAACTAAACGAACTCTTTAAAAAGCTCTTCCTGAGTAGAAAAATTATAATAACCTCATCTCTTAAATTTGCAATCCGTAAGAGTGTCAAAGGGGTGTACTATACACATTGTATCTTCATTTATTTCTAATTATTTCTGAATTGATTGAATTATTGTTCATTAAAATTACACTTAGGAGCTACACAAGAGGAGCTTTTGGTGACGATTCTCATAATTTTCAACCATGGCCAATTGACGAGGATGACACCTGAGCTGTCCTCCCGATCTTCTGACTTCCACACTATCCCACCCGGTTTTGAGCAACAATAGATTTAAAGTGTATCATGCTACACGAAAAGTCCTTAGGGGCATCAGGACTCACACCCACGTCTCGACTGAAACATCACCCGTCGTGAGCTCGTGACCATGACCTCTCGGCCATTCAGGTGCAACTATTTGTGAAATAACAAAGTTTAATATTTTTTTCTTCCATTTCTTCTTATTTTTTTCACACAAAATTTGTGCTTAACTTTTTGCTGTATTAAATTATTAAATCAAAGAAGCGTTCTCGTTAAATTATTCAAAGACATAATTTAACTACGGAAGAATTAAATTCAGAAAAGTCAATAAATCATTACCGTAAATAAAATAGTATCTATTCATAGTGTCTGCAGTACAATTCAACTAAGCACAGATGAGATTTTCACGTTAAACAATGATTAATATTCAATGATAATGACTGATGACAATAATTATGGTTGTTTAGCTGTGTGTTATAAAGTCATTTTTAAAGTTCATTGATACTTAGTCTTTAGTTAAAGTAGTTCAAATTAAATGCAAACGTACTCTCTAATCTTTCAACTCATCATTCATGTCTTTAAATGAGCATCTCTTCATTTATCAAACAACGTCTCTCGCATTTAATTATATATATATATATATAATTCTTACAATTTTTATTTTATCTTTTCTTCGCTACTTTATTATAATTATAAAAGCTCATGTCAAAATATATAGAATCAGTTCCTTAAAATTTTCATTGCATTTGCATACCTTTCTAATTTTTCATTAAATGTCTCCCCCCCCTTCTTCATATGACTAAAATATATTACTTTCACGATTATTGCATACACCTACAAACCACTTCACCACCCAAACTTTCTGGTCTTGTGCATGTTGTTTACACCCACTTAGTTTCTTCATACTGCAAAGATGTACTATCAGGTATAAATAACTAAACCCTGAAAGACGCCTTGTTCTATCGTCTTCTCAGTCACGTATAAACAGATCTTTTACTCATTTGTTCTAGTTAAAACACTCTTTTTCTTCTTTCAAATAAATAACAATATGTTCCTGAGTTTACTTCGTCCCTCGCAAAAATTATCTTGTTTCAATTTTTAAAAAACATACACACACACTCTTTTGGACATCATTTTTTGCTTTATACCATATTATTTTAGAAAATCATAGATAACTTTTGTTTCTTTTAAAATTGGGGGAAAACTTTTTCATTTTATTGTAGTCTTCTCCCTACATTGAAAAGTGGATATCTCATTTTTGGATTAGATTTGAAGTACAGTTGTCGAAAACTGGGACATCTTCAATAACTTTCTCATTTCTAATTGCAGATGGATAAAATTTGTATCATTGTTAATGACTAAAAGAGAAATAAACTATGATGTTAATGGATTAATTAACTAACCTGATTAACATAGTCAATTGACTTCTAAAATATTTTTCCATTATAGAATCCAAATTTTTCACATGCGACTGATTTATATTTTAAAATTTAGTTTAAATTTCAACTTTTATAAGATTCTGCGTGTACAAGGTGTGGCTATTAAATAACGAGACTGACTCTGTAAAACATTCTATTTTGAATTCATAAATATTTACTAATTGTCACCTTCAATATACACTCCTCCTCTATCCCTACAACGTTCCATGCGAATCTTCCATTATGCGAAACAGTGCTGGAAGTCTGCTTCTGTCAGCTTCTTCAGGACGTGCCTCTTTCTCTTTCATAGCTTCAACGGATTTATATATTGATCCTTTTCATGCAGATTTTACCTTAGGGAACAGATAGAAGTCGAATGGTACAAGATCCGAAAAATAAGGTCTAATACTGGGTTGTTGTACTTGGCTAGAAACCACTAGACAGACAATGTGGAATGAATTGTCCTTCACAATTCGGGTCGCTTTTTCCTTATTCTTTCACGGAGTTCAGCAAGAACGTGAAAGTAGTAATGTTGATTAATAGTTTGACCTTCAGGAATCCAGTGAAGCTACACAATCCCATGAATATCAAAAAAAAAAAAAAAGTCATTTTAGCAAAGTTTTTTGCTTTGAATTTTAATTTGCTTATTCGAGCTTTTTTGGAACTCGGTGAAGATTGGCTCCGTTTCAGGATCATAAGAATAAAAAACCCAAGATTCGTCACATGCTAATATCCTTTCCAATAAGTTTGGATCATTTTAAATGACATTCAAAGTGTCAGTACAAACATTTTTGCTAACTTCTTGTTGTTCAAACATAATAATAATTTATCGGCACCATTTTACATACACTTTTGGCATGTTAAAATTGTTAAGTAAAATTAATCGTACGAATTTTTTGTTGTTCCCTACAGTCTTAGCAATCGCACGAATACTTAACCGATGGTCAGATCGAAAGAAATTACCGATTTTTTATTAAAACGTTTTTCTGAATTTCACTTGGTGTGTGTAAGAGAGAGAGAGTGTGTCTGTCATCAAATTTTCGATCATTAATTTAACCAACTTCCCATCAAGCTAGAGCTTTGAAATTTTGGGAATCGTTCGTACTCGCCTAACAATGCAATATTTAGACGTTTGCGGCAAGTTTTAACTAATATTTCAATAATTTTAATAAGTCAAAATATTCTTTCCCCTCGGCGCATTTAGGAAGAAAGGAACGTGACTTCATATTGGGGTGCATAACCCTCACTGGCTTTAATCCCCAGTTTTAATTAATTAGTTGGAGGTGAGACAGAACTTTGGTTTTCAGCTTGCCCAGAAGTTAATTCAAAAATTGAAAAAATAATGAATTGCCAGAGTAAAAAAGTTAAACGAGCAATGCTTAGTTATTAATTTTACAATTAAAATTAAAAGTTATAATAACTATGAATCAGTAAAATTTTAAAAATTTAAAATTAAATTTAAATTTAAGTTATTAGATATTAGAATCTGAGTAGTCCATTTTATTTACAGAATGGACATTAAGGTATAGTCAGAGTGCTGACGACGAGAAAGAGAAGATTCTTGAAGGTGGTTCCTTTCTATCTTAAAAGTTTTAAATTTTTAAATAAATGCTATTGATTATTATTACTGTTAAGTGAGGCTAATACTAGTGGCGTTGGTAGAAGTATCTTGACTTATTCCTCATGTCTGGTTAAGAAGAAATTGAAGTCGGTTCTTGAATGTGGAGAGGGAGCGTTCCTATTGGATGCTGGGTGCGCTCCTATTGGCTTTTGATGATGCATGTCATTTTGAAGTAGATTTTGGCAGGAAACGGTGTAGAAAAATGATGATGATGAGAAATTGAGAATTAATCAAGTAGTATTTCACGTGGTCTATGCAGAAGTTGATTATTATTGATTGGAGTATATTTCTCTATTGTCTGAATAGTTCTGTTGGTGGAGATATCGATTTTATTGTAGAAGTTTTTCGCTAGTTTCTTGATGAATTGCTTGAGGGTTGGGAAATTTAGTGAATTTCTGATATCAGCAGTGCGCATGTACCAGTGTGTTTTTACTATTGTTCGTAGGATGCTGGATTGAGAACTTTCTAGGATATCCATAGTAGTAGGTGCACAGTGGGCCCAGACAGGGGAGGCGTAAGTCAGGATTGGTCTAAGCATCAGTGCATAGATAAGCATCTTGTTGGTTCTATTTAATGTAGAGTCTCTCGCGGGAAGGGGAAAAATTTTACTGACTGCTGCTTTATATTGCTGCTTAATTAGTATTACGTGTTGTTTGAAAGTGAGTTTTTTATCTAACGTAACACCGAGGTATTTTGTTGAAGTTTAGGATTGAGGAAAACATTTCTTTCCCCCTCTGGGCACCGGGCACTCCCCACGCCACATGAGATATCGTAAACCTTTTGTACTCACAAAGGGGAAATACTATCTCCCCTTTACTATATTCGAGATAGTAAGGGTTGCTGACTTTTAGTCAGTAATCATTCGCAAGAAAGAAAGTTTCCAATATTTGGTGCCATGTCTTATCCCAATAATTTTTTCTGAATTCTGGTTCCCATTTTTTTTAATAGAATGACTTACAAACTTTCAAATGCATTTTTTGATTTTATGAGTATTCTTTTTAAATAAATTTTTAAGTTAAAAATAACTAACAGTTTTAACTAATATTTCAATAATTTTCTTTAATAAACTTTGCCACCATATAAAAACGTTGTTTTTTAAAACGTTGGTTTTTATATCGAATTATTCGATATTATCATCTGATTTTGACGTGAAAGGTTAACCCAGACGTGAATCATCTTCAGCTTTTCGTTCATCTTGAAAACGTTTAAACCGCTCAAAAGCACGTGTATGCTATAAACATTCATTGTCATACCCTTTTTTCAATAAATTTTAATAGGAGTTTTTTCCAAGTTTCATGTAAAATTTCACAATAATTCGTTGCTCTATCGTTACACTTCTCATTTTTCCGGCCAAACAAAAAAAGTCTACTCTGATGCGAATGATGGCTACGGCTATACGAATTTTTGTACAGAAGCGAGAGGCACTGCAATCGAACGAGAAGACTTCACGCTAAGCAGCTATATCGATCACTTTTGCTGGGCACATTCGTGCTTCTTTTGTTGCAGCGTCAGTCTCGTTATTTAATATCCACACTTCGTAAGTTACTGAGTTACGGGAGTGTAATAAATGGCCCTGTATTGTTAAATGGGTGTCTCAAATATTTGACGATTAAAAAAAATTCTTAGCTCGATACTATCTGGAACAATTTGCGCCAAACGATAGATAATTTTTTTTTCAATTCTAAGAACGTAAGAAGTTTGAAAAAGTAGCATTATTATGAAAAATATGAATAGTCATATTCAGTAACAAAAAATTAAAGTTTGACATAAATATTTTTAAATTCTTGGTTCATCTCGTCATAAAAAATTGCAGAAGCTCAAAATTTTATGCAATTTCCTTCCTAGTACAGTAAATATTTAATTTCAAAACTATAATCGGCAATATAACGATGTTTTAATAGGCAATTTCACTAGTTTGTAGATCTTAATTGACGATTATCTCTTGAGCTAATGATTGCATTCATATGAAATTTTGAACATAAGTTAGTTTGACCAGTTGTCAAAATAACTTTAACTCAAAAAATCTGATTCAGAACCTGAAAATTTTAGTTTCAGAAGTTAATTAACTATATTAATTAAGTAAATTAATCCCTTTACATCCTGATTTATTTTTACCTCTTATACATTAACAGTTATACCGATTTTATCCAGGTGCGACAAAAATTACGAAAGTTATTCTGTATGTTCTTTTATTATTATTTTTTTTTCTTTCATGATTATGCATCAAAACATCACAGTTTTAATATATTTTGCTGCTCATTTATTACTCAAGAGCCTTAACATTTTAATTATTATATTTCAAGCATTTGATCTAGAAAATATAGTAAAAAACATATTTTAAATTTTTTTATTGGAAGTAATTCTGGAAAACCCAAAAATTACATTTTCTAAATTTTCAACAATTAAGTGTACTTTCCGTATTTACTCAATTCATTTTGCAATTTTGTAGTGCATAAAATAAAAAAAAAAAAAAAATGTAAATATAAATCATTCTTTTCTGAATCATTGAATGAATCTTCTCTGGTCATCAGATTTGTTAATATTTCATATTGCACATAAGTTATAAGAAGAAAATTTCATATGCTGCAATTAAATACTGACTTATTGAACTTTTTAAAATGGAATTAAACTCTCTATAAATTTCGAGCTGCATAGCGACACAAATTATGAATAAAATACTCTTTGGGCTTTGAAATATAGGTTCAAAGCTTATATTGCAATTTACGCTTTCTGAAACAATTTTACTCAATTTATTAGCTTCTGCACAAAGTTCATTCAACAATGATTAAATTTTATTTAGTACAGAGTTAATTTAAATTGTTTTCATACACATTTGATATATTATCATTTTAGATATTAAGTAGCTAAATGTTTTCAAAACTACGTTTCACGATTGCTGTAACAAAATCGGCTTAAAAATCAGGCAAATCTTAAATATTTTAACGTGTAATGTCTGTTACCAATAAACAGTGTTTAGATAACTTCTCACAGACCTGCTTAAATCATATTATTAAATAGGAATATTAAACGAGTCGCAAAAACTCTAAAAAACTTTGAAGGGAATTTAATAAACATAAGTTATTTAAGTAAAGTCATTAAGTATTGTCATTGATAATATTTAAATAAAAATTTAAATTTAAAATAAAACTTAGATGTTTTTCCGGTAAGAAACGTGTTTAACATTCAAATCCTCAAGTAAAATATACAAAAAAATTATTATTTTTAAAAATATTTTAGAGGCTTATTTACTACTGATTTTAAATATATATTTGAATGAATAGATGCAAAGAAGTTTAAGGAATTTATTCTACGTATTGTCGCGCTAAATGAATAATGGAATCAATGAGCAATTAAATGCATTTTTATAAATTTAAATCTGTGAATACGTGATTTATCTAAATTTTGTAGCGTTTAACAGCTTTATTAAAAACGATTTACAATTCATTCGATTAAGTTACGTAAGCAAAAATGAGCTCAAAGATTCATTTATCTCTTGGAACTCTTCAGTTTAATAGTTGTATTTAAGTAGGTTAATTCTTAATGTTAGGATGGCAGTTTAAAAAAAGATACAACAACTTCCGCTTCAGATTTTGATGCCCCTCGTTCCTGTTCACAAAATGCTGTCTTACGGGAATTCAAAGGATGGGTCAAAACCAAGTCATCTGAGTACCAGTTGTGCAGATGGACGAATAGACCATTAAACAGTTTAAGCAATCTCTTGGAGCATTTCTGGTTTTCCTACTGAGAGTAAGGTCAGTGCAGTTTACCCATTCAATTGCTCCCTAATTCCTCTTAAACTGAAAATGTAGTTTTCTAAAAAGGACAATAATAGAATTGAGAGAATTCAGTGAGGAAGGATAAAAATTCTTTTCAGCTTGTTTCAGGTACTTAAAACAGAATGAAAAACGAATGAAGTGCGTCTGATAAGTTTATTACTTTTGCAACATGTAATACATTAAGAAATATCTCAATATTTTTGATTGATGGTACATCAAATAAACATTTCTTATAATTGAAAAGAATTGAAGAAATTAAGAAAAATATGAAATTTGAAATATTTAAGAAACCAAAAAACTTTTTGAAGAAACGAAAATGGAGAATTGAAAATATTGAATGTTGCAACAGGCTTTATACTGTAAAGCTGGGTGAGCCAATGCGAGTTGTATTTCCTTGTGAATTAACTTTTTTGCCAAATAAACTAACTTTTTTTCGGGGTGTCTCCGTTTCCATTTCCACTATATAAGTGGTCTAAGCCATTTAACGCTCTCTCTTTCCTCTTTTCTATGGATGTGTGAGCCATGCCCATACGGACGCTGTTCTTTTGCCATGGCTTGGACAATAGCAAATGGTAAAAATGTTCCAAAATCATGCTGTAAACATAAAGATTTACGGCAGGTTCCATCTTCCAGTCAACACCAACAATAACATCTCCAAGATGTTACACCCCTCCCGCCATATATATATTCATATGTGGCCCACATTATTTTGAGCTACTGTTCCAGGAGGAAGATGACACATATTTGGTACCTACTTTATCTAACTTCCACACTGCACAACGCCATGGAAGGACTTTAGATACCTAGTTCCATTTCTCTAGAAACCTCCATTATTTTCCACTTTGGGTCTTCATTTGAATCAGGACTCGAACCCGAGGCTAGATTTGAACATTGTTAGCAACTTGACCTTCACCATTCAGCTTCCCCAAAAGCAGTATGAATGTGTGTATATATATATATATATATATATTCTGTTTAGACACTGAACTTTCAAGTATTTTCAAGTATTCAAACTTAATTTTAATCAACATACTTTATAGTTTTATTACGAGTAAAAATTTTAAAAAAGAATTAACAATTTTTAATCTTTGTTTTAGATCAAAATTGATTTCTTCTATCAATTTTTTGAAATTGTTAGAGCATTTTTTTTAACATTGAATGTTATTTATTTTCATTTTTAAATAATACATTATTTGTAAAACAAAATGAATGCAATATTACGATATTAAGTTGGAGTAGTAAGTTTCTACGAAGGTGTTAAATGTATTTTTATTGTCAAAGTAAAGTCTTTTCTTCACCTGAAAAAAATATTTATAGCACATGAATTTCCCAAGCATTATTAGTAATCACTAAAAGTCAACAAAAATCTACCATTTGTATTCAATGAATTGAAACGAATGTTTTCATTTAATAAAAAAAAATGTTTTCAAGGGACAGACTTTCTCTGGAGATCAAATAAAAATATGTATGTTATAAAAAGAAGAAAAAGCTATATTTAAACATGTTTTTTCAGTTCAATAAATAAATAAAAATTTAATATAATAAAGTAAAGTAAAGTCTTTTCTTCACCTGAAACATTCCTTTTAATAATTTTAATTTCTGGTTAATAGAAAAATACTGCCCAGATAATTCCTTAGAAATACATAAGGAAATGAAAAGTAAAATATAAAGTAACTAAATTAAGTCACGTGGTTAATTGAAAGTTATCCAAAACATATCTTTCTACTTTATTTCAAGCCTTCCTAAAGCTATTTGAAACTCTGTCTTACAGTCAAGTGTTGCTCAGATTCTCGCTAATTAGGTCCGTCCGTCTAGTTGTTTTTTTCCCCTTGTCATTCTAACTTAATTACCCTCAATGCCTAAAAGAAACTCTTTTCTGTTTAACCTGTCAGAACAAAGGTTTTTAATTAGTATATATCTAAACAGAAAATATACTGTACTTTTAAATACAAAATATTTCATTGAATATAAAGATTTCTTTACTTTATAATATCATTAACTTAGCTGCAAAGATAACTGATTTAATTAAACATCTTATTAACATGATTAGAATTAAAATAGAAAAATTTTAAACCACTAAAAAAGGAATGTTTCAGTTAATATTTTTTAAACTATTGGAAATGAATTTTTTCAAATTTTCTAATTTATCACAAGCCTAAAATATCTTCTTATACCAGTATATAATAATTACATTTCAACGATAAACTGACTCACACCTTTAGATTAAAAGCAAGGAAAAGGAACTTTCACAAATTGAAAAGAACATGTTTATAAATTAACTTTAAAAAAAAGTTCCATGTCAATAGTTGTTTTCAGCGCTTTTTTAAATGGATAAAAATTGGAAGAAACCTTGCATATGAAAAGTCTCAAATCATGCTATATATAAACTTTATTTTTAAAAAAATCGTTTATTTCATTATCAATGCGCTCTCTTTTTCTTTTCTCTTTTCCTCTATTCCCAATAATCGTCAATTAACTGGATGGCTATTTTACGAAATTCGCCCAGAGGGATTCGCGTAAAGCTGCCAGCTACTGAGTGCATGACCTGAAGAACTCTTTGATTCAAAATAAAGCTCTTTTGAGGCCTTTGGCAGGTGCATCCGGAACTACTTCTCAAGGGCGAAAAACGTCTACTCTCCCGCCCGTCCAGCAACACTGCTGACCCCGTTTAAAGAAACGCTCGACATTCCAATCGAATTGATTCCGGAATTGCTTTGCATCATTGTTGTTGTCAACTGTTCACACGAAATGGACTGTTGTCTCGGCGATGCGCACGTATCAGTATCCCAATAACTACAAGAAGGAACACTGTAAGCAAACAGGAAACCGTAATTCTGCAAGATGCTTTAGCCGAAAATAGCTGAGCTATGCTTGGAAATTGGCATTTTGCCTCCTTTTTGGACTACCCACCTTAGACGCCGAAGTTCTGACGTCGATTTATATGCAGACTAATAAAAGTAGATCACATGTGTCTCGAAAGAATTACAGGAGAAAGTTTTTAGAGAAATGTCGTGAAAAACAATACATAAAACAAGTAAAAGTTTTATGTAAGAAATCTTTGTAATTTATTGACATTTGAAAAATACTCGGATCTTGGGACACTTTTAAAATTTTACAATTTATGTCTTTTATTCAGTAAATGTATTACACCTATTGTAAATGGAGATGTAGCATTTCCAATTTTGAAATCCTTTATTTTCTACATCGCATTACACAACAAAAGCTGTCAATTTCCAAGTTTTTAATGTAATATACATACCAATTTTAAGTACAATTCGTGCCTTTCTAAATAGGAAAATAAACAAAAATAATTCATCAATCGAGGCTTGTATTGGGAAATCAGAATAAAACAATAAGAATAAAAAGAAACTTTCAAAAAAATTAAATTTCACAAAATCCGAAACAATTTTTTTTCTATGTGTGTGTTTTTAATCCCAAATTTAAGCTATCGATGAAAAAATTCTTTTTAAAAAATTTATAATTTCGTTACTACTAGAGAATCTTATAAAGGGTTTAGGTTTGGTGTTATTATATATATATATATGTAAAAAAAACAAAATATGGAAACAGATCTTGGGCAAGTAATATTTATTTCACAAACTACTTAAATTACAAAAATAAATACTGTACTTTTTTAAATAAAGCCATAGAAAATTTTGCGTTCAGTTAACAATATAATTTACGGTAATTCATTCATGTAAAGTACATCTATTTATATGAATGGGTTAAAACATTTTGTTTGCAGGCAACACTGAGATAGCGCGAGTTAGACACTCTTTTCTTCTATTTAAGCTATATAGACCTCATACGATTCGAAAGCTCAATAATGATTTTGATTTGCATTATAGTAAACTGATCTGAATATTCTCAAAAATAAAAATATATCCTGAGTAATATATATATATATATATATATATATATATATATATATATATATATATATATAAAAAAATTGACGGTAAGAATGATCAATATATTTTCTAACTTCTAAAATAATCTTCACTTGAAATTTTGATTAATGTGTAGCAGTTTTAATATTATTATTTTAAATGTTTGAATAGAAGTTTTAAAAATGAAAGCATATATACAAAAAAATAAGAGTAAACATATTATATGACTGTAACAAACAACATAATTTTTTCTTAGCATACTGAGACTCTAAACATTTGAATTTAAATAAATCTTGATTTTCTTAGTGAAATATAACATCTTAGTAAGATTGTATAAAATGTGCAGTTACATTAAAGACAAAAAAGTAGAAAACTTTCTAGAACAAAAATTATATGATGTGATTTCAAAATTCCTTTCAAAACAATATAGGATATTGCAATAATATTCAGATTTTTTTTTACAGTTCGCAACGATTTTGCAGATTACGACAATTTGCCCCTAGTTCATCTCCATGAAAAATGCAATTTTTAAAGGAGAAAGTTTAGGGGATTTAAAGTATAAAATACATTAAATATCTACAAGTCTTCAATTTCCTTCATCCTTTTAACATCGTCAATTTTACAAGAAATTAAACCGTTTATTCAAATCAAATGAAACTAACTTTCGTAATAAATACATTAATTATATATTCTTGTTTTGGTATTCTATTTTTTCTCTACATACTTATGTATTAATCAGGCAAAAGTCTTTACGTTTTTTATACAATGTTACAAAGTGTTTCTTTCTGTCACCATTAATTTTAATTGTTAATAATGACGTGATGGGAAGCCATCAATCAATTTATTAACTTTTTATTTTCATCATTCAATGTGATCAATCTTTCAAAACAAGAAAAAAATTTAAAAAATCAATTCAAGCAGTGTTTTTAACACGTGTCTATGCTCAAAGAAACCGGAAAGAAAGTTTCTTGCATACCCCCCTCCCCTCAATCTCCATAAAAGTATAAAACACCAATGGAGAAAAGAGCGCATCCAGTGTACATTTAACAATCCTTAATAATCCGTCTTAAAAACGATACTTCGCGTTTGACCTTAATCACGTTATTTTAGCCGGAGGGCTGGTGTTTGGAAATAACTGATTGCTTCGATGAATGAACCCAGGTTCAGTCTTCAAAAACATCCTGAATGTGAAATACAGTTTAGTAGATGTGGTCAAAAGGTGCAGGCCAGGTCTTCTCACAGCAACTCCAGAGGATTGTGACAGGTGTAGGTCAATACTTCAGGTTTGGCTCTGGGAACCCCTTAATCTCTGCTTCAAATATTTTTTCCCTAATCATTGCTACCTATAATTTCAAAAGGGAGCCTTTAGGTTTCTATTCCTTCGAAGTATTGAAAAAAGGGATAGAAAGCGAGAAATATGTGCATCAGTAATAGCGTAGTTAAAAGTATTATTCGTACTTTCAAGAATAATTTCTTTGTAAAACATATAATTGTGAGAGTCTCCTTCTTTTAGATGTATTGTTACTATTATTACAGTCTTGATGTGTTCTAACTCTACCTCTAATTTGGAACTTTGTTGGTTGAATTTTTTAAATTTGTTACTTTAATTAGATACGAGATAATAAGCATTTTGTAACTTTAACATTAATTAGATACATAATAATGAGCTTTTTTAGTTTTATAATATAAATTGGATACTTAATAAGCATTTTGGTTTTTATAAAGTAGATTTTAAATACTTAGAACGTTATGGAGACTAATTTCCTGTTTTTCTTAGAATATAAATGTACCGGAATTATTGAAAAGCACGATTGAATCAACCTTACATAAAATAGAAACATGAATTATCAGGGTGTGACTGTACCTTCCACGTAAAAACCTCATTTCTAGTTTTTCGGTCATTTAAATTCAGCACAATTTTTTTTAATAATTCTAAACATATCATTGAATAAAAATCGAAATAGTCTTCTACGACAGCTTTGTTGAAATTTCAAACAGACAGCTTGTTCTTTTTACAATTCTTGCGTATGTATTGAACTCAGAGCGAGACAATTCCAAAGGGAAAACCTTGGCTGCTCTCCAGTAAGTTCAACGGATGGATGAAGCATTTGGAAGTACTTTGGCCTCTTGCCTGAGTTTCAGCAAATAACGAAGTATACACTTTTCAGGATGATTTGGGTCATTTTTTACATTCACATCAGTCAGATGTTTTACAGTGAGAAAGTGAATAAAACAACTAAAGGGTACGAGTAGGCAATACCAATGATCATGACAATGTTTTATTTTTAATTAAGTCATTGTTTAAAGGTTATTATACGAATGTATTGCATTTTGAAATGAATATAGGATAATTAGAGATTTCTTTATCATTCTATAAAATTAAGAAACCCAGAAATTCCATATTTATAAGACACAAAAAAATGAGAAAATTAACAAGTTTAGATTGGTCAAAAAATTAATGCAAAGAAGTTAGAAACTTAGTCATTAATTTTGTAACTCAGCTGCGAACGGAAAATGTTATTTTTCAAGTATTTTTTTTCATTCATTTAATTTCAAACCCTGGATCTGTGTTTTTTGAATATTTGACGAGTCTATGATTTTCAAGGTATCTTTTTTGTATTAAATAATCACAGCAAAAATAAATTAATATTATTATTTTTGTTTAATTAGCTAGATCATTCCTGTTGAGAAATAACAGAAAAATAATAACATTACTGTATACATGTATATATTTTCTCATACCAGTTATATAGTATTAATGTACTTAAATAGAAAAATGAGTTATCATATGCTAAATGTTTAAATTAATTCTGGGTAAACTTTTGCATCAACAAACTTAGGTTTAATAAGCTAGTTTTTGAACTAGAACTTTCGTTGCTCTCCTTTTTTCCGTATATATAGAGGAAAAAAAGTCACTTTTAAATAAATTGAATTCATGAAAAAAAAAAAAAAATCTAAGAACATAGAAATATTTAAAATTATTCTTAAATTATCTCTCGGTGATAAACAGAGGTATATATCTTTTAAAAGTTTAGATTTAGAAGTAATAAGTACAAATTTAAATTTTTTAAAAATTATTTTATTTACAAACATTTTCTGTATTATTATTTTTGCTGTAAAATATATCAAAATAATATCTTTTACAATAGATATATTTCTACTATAAATACTAAAGCAAATATTTGAAGTAAGAAATCTTTTGCTAATAAACCACTTTTAATTCAACAGGGCTTTTAGAATGAAAAAAAAAATCTTATACAAATTAACTTTTCTTTTTTTTTATTATTTGTATGTCTTTTTGTGTTATGTATTGTCCATTGTTGAATGTATTGTCCCTTTCACAATAAAATTTCGAATCAAAACAACATTTATAGCTGCAGTAAACTTTTCATAAACAAACTTCGCTTCTATTCTGAGTTGCATTGATATTGTTTGCAAGATATGAAAATAACAATAATTTCAATTTTTTAGGTATTTTTAAACTTTGATTTGCTTTTCGTAATCTACCTACAATCTTTCAAATTATACTCCTTTATCGTTTGTGGACGAACTTAAAATTCTAATCATAACGCAAATCTACTTTTTTACCTTGCACTAGATCTTGTTATACCCATTATCACATCAGAATTTTAACATCACGCTTTGTTCTTTACTTCACCTGAAACATGTTTTCATTCTAAATATTAGAATTCCAAACCAAGTTTATAACAAGGGTCAATTAGCTGTGTCAAGTTCATTTGAACCAGTTTGCTCTTTCAAAAACTTAGAGAATAATAATTTGAGACCATTGCTTCCAGCAGAAAAATTCTAACAAGCTCAGTAGGGCTGTTTTAATAGGTCGATAAAATAAAATTTTTGGAAATTTATTAAAGTTCAGTAAGTAGTTTTTAGAAGGGAAAATGAAATAAAAATTTAATAGTTATGATGAAAAAAATACTAAGTTTTTGTTAAGTGTATCTCAGTTGATGCCAAAAGTGAAATATTTAAATTAAGTTAGCAGATATTGACAGATAACCGAATAGTATTAATTAGTAGCTTAAATAAGAATTCGACATAAATTTTAAAAAATCCTGCAAAATTTAAAACATAGCTCGTACAGAAATAAGCATATACCGAGATAAAGTGTGAAGGGAATTTTAGAATAAAAGTTACAAATTGTGTTATTTATTTTCATAGGAAATATTTCTAGCCTGCTTCGATATCCAAACAACAACATTTTCTTTCCTGTCCAGTTGGAAACTAATTAAGCTATTTATTCTCACCTAACCTATTTCTTTCTACCCATTGTTCGGAAGTGCCCTTCACTCATTACTCTATTTAGTACCATAGAAGCTATTGTGCTACTCAGGTATTAAGTTGTTAAGCATTTTCCGAGTTCCTAAAGGGAAAGCTATAGAATATGCGATTCGTTTTTGAAAGTGTTACCCTATCACAATATCTTGCGGATGTATTATATCCTTAACGGTAGAGATCGTGTTCTACAAAAAGAGAGCAATACTTTGTAAAGTAGAAATCGGGGTTAAAACAATATTCAAAGTTTATTTCTAGAAGTTTCGTATTGGATATGACACTGATTCATTAAGAAACGTGTTCGATATTATTTTTTTTATACAATGAAGAACAATTCTTTTTGAAATCACTTGTCAAGCAGAGCACGAAACTTTCACCTTGATTGTATAGATTGAAGAATGATAGGGGGTCTGAAGCTAACCAGGTCGGTAAATTGTACAAAATGTAAAAGAATATTTGGAAGGATAAAAAAGAAAGCAGAAGTTACACAAACAAATAGAAATACAATGTAATAGTGTTAACTTTTCCTCTTAGAAAATAAGAGACAAAGAGAAGAAATTAATATTATTATTAAAAATAATATTATTTTACGATCTTCTAATAGTTTTGTTTTTATTATGTATTATTATATATACGCATAATCCTTTACAGTGATTCAGTCTAACCTCTAACTATGAATAATAATGTATAATAATAACTTCTAGCAAAATTATATGAATGCTTTGTTTTAAAAACTATAAAAGAAAGTAATGTGTTGTAAAAATTTAATATGATAACATAGTTTATTAAAAAAGAGACTTGATAGTCTGTTATTTTATTCATACATTTATGTATTATTGTTAAAACTGTTCGATCTGTTTTGCTTTGAAAATAAGCTGGATGTCTCACTGCTGTGGAATGTAAGTTAATTAAAATTTTGTTTTATAAATTTATACAATTTAAAAATAAATCTTTGATTTCAAGAAGTGAAAACAAAGTTTCTCAATAATTAGTTTATAAGTTGTCAATCAAATTTTTAAGCACGTACGAAATTTATGTATTAACTGTTTATGTATTTTTTTTCTTCAACATAATATTCTTTTTTTTTTTTAAATTTTCATCAGAATGAATCAACCGATAAATTGTATACTGTTATGGATAATTTAGAAATCAGTGTTGTCAGAAAATAAATTGATTTTTTTTTTATTTTAATACGTCAGAAAATATCTTGTAACTTAGGAATTTATTCGCATAAAATAAAGTAAATTATTTCTTTTATTGTATGATTTTAGAAAGTTATATACATTATATGCCATTTTAAATTTTAATTAACTGATTGATAACTTTAAGTTTTAAATAACTCAGAAGTACAAAAGTGTCAATTATTACTAATTACGAAATTTTATGTTTATATCGATCAAAGGATTTTTAGAAAAATGAATTCATCAATCATTTTGTAAGGAATTAAAATGCTGTAGAAGAAATATTATGCATTGAATTGATAAAATATGTACTAATTCCTAATAAATTTCTCTAAGATATCATTAACATAAGTAAGACAGAAATTAAATTTTGTACAACATTAGTGAAAGAGGTTTTTTCTTAAATCGATTGGTTATTTTAAATAAATACTTGTGAAATAAGTTATTTCTAAAAAAACAAATTTTCAAAGAGTTATGTTTTGTCACAAATGTTTTTTTTTCTCTAACAATAAAAAAAACCCAATTATTTAGGCGTATAACGGTTAAATACCGTGCAATAACTAGCAGCTAGAAATGAAAAGAATAAGTTAATATTGCAGAAAGTTCCGAATAAACGTAAAAAGTGATGAAAAATAAAGAATTGTTTATTCTACATTGTTCAAATTTATATCCATTTAATGCGATTTTTTTGTAATATGAACTCACTATACATTCCACTATGATTTAATAACGATGGATTATTATCTAACTATCCAGTTTCTACTCGAACATGACCAAAAATAGAAAAGTATGAAATACATACCAAAATAATAAAGTAACAGTTTTTGATCCATTTGTTAAGAAATTAAATGTTCAGGGGGAGAGAAATTAATCATTTTTTTTCTTTTTAAATGATAGGTAAAATGTTGCATCTATTCATTCTCATAATTAGCTCGTTTATGTAATAGAAAAGCTAACTCAAACACACACAGGGACTTTTTTTTTTTTTTTTGTTAAACAAGAATGTTAATCCGTTTAATCTTGCTACAATATTCCTTCAACTCTCTTCTCAAGGTCAAATTTCTCAGAAAATTAGTATTTGCTTATCTCTGTCAAAGGGGCACTTTTGGCAATTGTCCACCCGGTGATAAGCGCACTTCCATGAATTATATACTAAACCCAGATGCAAAGCAAAGAAGTATCTTTATTTTCTACTAGCAGAACTTCAAGGTCAGTCTACAAGGATACATTATTTCTGATATAACTTTGAATAAGGAATTAAATTATTTGGAAATGTCAGGTAGGAGATCAATTTATCTGTTTGCTTTTGAGAATTAAAATGAAGTAAAAACCATGTTACGATGTGAACTTAAAGTTATAAATCATGACATAAAATAGTTTGTATTTACGGTAAATCATATAAATTCAATCATTTCACAATTTTATTCACTACATTATTAATTCACTACATTAACAAGTTATTCTTCAATTTATCGCAATAATGGCATAAATTCATTTTAATCTGATCTCTATAAAATTTTTAATCATATACATATACGGATACGTGCAGATTCTTTTTAAAATATGAAAAAATTAGAACTGTTATAGTATTTTTAATAATTTTATGTTAGATTCTAAAATGTTATGGCTTAAAAAAAGTTAAAATAATTTTAGACATCCTTCAAAACTTATAAAAAATATTCTACAAATTCAAATTTCAGTACTTTTTATGTGTATAACTCTCTAATTATTTTTAATTAGTGGTAAATATAACCAAAAATACTAAAAGAATCATCAAAGTCTCATAATATATATCTAACAGAATCCTTTTTAGACACATTTATGCATGAAAGACTCAACAACGATGGATAGCAAGTGAAAAGAAAAATAACAATTGATTTTGACACTAATTACAGGTATCGAAAAATAATATTCGCATTTTAATTACATTAACAAGAAGAGATTCGAAAGTAAAATAGGTTTAGGTGTAATGAAAATAGTATATGTGAAAAAACAATTTAGAAAACTTGTTGAAATATTGAACATTTAAAAACTAAAGGCAAATTTAGTGGAAAGGAATTCAAATATTTTGTAAACTAACGAAGAAAACTAAACTGATGCTAAATTCTCTGTATGATTTTGTGACTACTTATAAAATTGAAGAATTCAACTTTTCAAATATGCCTGAAATTTAAAACTATTTTATTTTTTCAACTTATTTTTATATTCGAGAACTCGAGAATTTTTTTTTCCAGAGGGAAGTTGGAGGGGACTTACTCCAATAAGATCTTAATTTTATTCACTAACTAAAAATTGTTAATACATATCATTTAATTAAAACAAATATTATACCAGCAAACACTTTTTTTTGTCATCAGTGTAATAAGAAATATCTTATTTTTCGGAATAATAGCCTTAATTGCTCTGTATCCCATAAAATCAAACAATCAACAATTAGCCTTATTTGACAGTTGAGAATACAAAGGATTGTATTGCTAAAAACCTAAAATAACCATATATATATATGTGTGTGTGTGTGAATGTATGTGTATAAATACATGTATTCATTGTTAACATAAATACGAAGTGCTAAATAAGCATGTATATAAACCAATAATTAATGACATGACAAAGACAAAGATAAGTTTAAAAAAATTTTTAATGTAAAGGTAAAACTAGTGAAAAATATCGCTAAAATTATTATAAATTTAATGTAACTATAAATACTGATTTCTATAAATTGCTGCATGAAGAATATTAAGAAATCCAATACTAATAAACATGTAAATACGAATTAAAATATTCAACTATAGCGATATAAAACTTAATGATATTTAAAATGTTAAAATAAAATATATAATTTAAAAATATGCAATTAATACAATAGTCTTAATATACAGCAACACAACTAAACCTATAAGAAGTAAATCAATAACTAAAGAAATATGAAACAGAAAAATCAAAAATGGAGATAAGGCAATTCAAAATGCTGTCTCAGGCATTTAGAATGAAATTTTTTTTTCTAGTATTATGGATCAAGCCATTATGCTTCGCTTCCATATATATATATATATATATATATATATATATCTTGTTGTTATTGTTAAAATAGTTTATAGTCTTTCTTTATTTCTCTCTCTGTACTAATTATGTTTATATATGTTACTTATTTAAGTTGATGGCATCTTGGTATAACATGGTGCTTGTACTTGAAAGCAAGATAAACACAAAGAGAAGCAGGCGCAACACGTGCGGCTTACATGGCATGTATCATTGGATGAAAATAGAACGTTCTAAGGTATAGCCGGGATTTTTTATACCTTAGAAAAGAAGAATTTCTTTAAATTTTGTTAATTCAGCATTCAAATGAGGCTGTTGAAGCTAAATGGTGAACAAGATTCACGGGACTTCAAAGTAAAAGTCGAGGAAGGCTTAAACTTGAAAGAAGCGACGTTAAAATGAATACATTTTGAAAAAATGAGGATACATAGGAATATAATTTATTTATAATCATATTTTACGTAATATTAGACTTGTGATTAAATATACAGGATATTTGTATTAATTTAGATAAAGTTTAAAAAAACTGTCTAAAACCAAAATTTCCTTTGAGTTTCATAAAGGGTTATTTAAAACATAATAATTAAAAAGTTTATTTTTTTTAAAATACTATCCCTCTTTTTTATTATTTAGCGTTAAGTTTTGTTTTGAATTGTTTACTTTTACTTGCATTAGTATTCTTTCTCTGTGATAGATAGCATTACTGTACTTTCTGTTTAGAATTAAGTGGGAGAATTTTTTATTATATGTTTTGAGAACAGAGAGAGAGTGTTATGGTTGTTGCTACGCATGGTTTCTCAGTTAAGTTTTTGAAATATTATTTAACCTGGTTCATTAATGTTTCAAATTTTAATTTTTATATTCTAGTTCTGATTCAGCATGCCTTTATGTCTCTTCATATATATTTTACTTGATTTCATTATTTGCAATTTGTTCTATTTGCATCTTGTTTCTTCTTGAACATACGGAACTTCCAAATTAGTTTTTTAACAATTTTCTGTTGGTATTTTTGGGTACCAGTAAAACAGTGTTAAATCAGTTAATCTGTCAAAAACCAGATTCTTTGTTTTTCATGTCTTGGTTTGTACGTATTCATGATTTAATTTTATCTTCAAGACATTTCTATAAGTTTAATATTCTTTCAGGTATATTGATCCATTTCTTATTTGTTATGATGCGCAATTTTTTCTTTTATTCTAGGTTTTATGCAATTATAAAAAAACTTTATTTTTTCTAACACTTTTATAATATTCTATTAAAAAATATTTGCAAGTTTTCTTTGTAATTTCTTATAAATTTTTCTAGTGTTTTAATTCTTGTTTCTATACTTATTTTAGCTAATTATTTCTTTACATTACTGAATCACTATTTATATATATATATATATATATATATATATAACCAATCATAGTATCAATAATCATTTAAACGTTATAAAAAAGCAATAAAAGTACAAAATTTGATTCATTCTATTCTACATCAAAATAAATGATAGTTTGAATTCTTATTTGGTATAATAATTAATTGTAAATATTTTTATCAGATATCTAATCAGTTTTAATTAACATTGAGTTGGCTTTAAAATAACATTTTGTTTTCACTAAAGCATCCCGAATCAAATGTATGAAAATAATCAATGAATAAAACTTAAAGAAAGTTGAAGTGTTTGCAAAGCTTACTTTTTTTGTAATTAGGTTATCTTCTCTCTGTTAATTACCCTGTACTGTTACATTTATGTAATCTTAGAAGATTTCCTTGAAATGTATTTAGATATGTAAGAGATCAGTTAAAAATAACTGTTGTTTTACACCTGTGACTTAGAGATGTAGTTAGCCTTCAGACATCCAGTTTCAAAAATTTCCATTACCAAAACATATTGGATGAAGGTATTGGTGAATTCAAACAGTTGCTTGTTTCTATCTTAATAGCGACGAGGAAGGAGTTTTCTGTTTTGTAAAGATGCATTATAAATCAGAAAAAATCTCGACTGTAGTAAATAGTATGGTTTTATAAGGTAATAATTGTATTACACGCGAAAAATTTCCCCAAAGAATCTTCCCTTTGAAACCAGAATCGAAAAAGATATTTTGTAATGATCAAATACCGCTGAATCCTAATTTTTTATGCATGAATTTATACTTTCATAGCGATCAGCAAGGTATTTAAAATATTGTCTGTTTTATAATTTAGAAAGAAGAAAATGTCGTTTTAGAATCTCATTTTAATATACAAATGAAAGAACTACATATAGTGTTTGATGCCTTGCAAGGTTTAAAAATCTCCTTAATTTTAAGAAACAGAATAGTATATCTCTCAATAACATTTTCAAAATTACTTGTAAGCTTGATATTAAAAGTATCGACATTAAAATCTTCTTGATTATATCTATACGACTATAAAGCTCTCAAAACATACAGGACACTATCTTTGATGTCAATCTTATAAAATTCTTTCAGAACTTTTTTAAAGAAAACTTTCGTAATATTTTAGATAATGTTGCTAGTTATTCTATGAAATATTACTTAAATATTACTTTAAAAACATAGAAAGAAAATTACTCAAACAAAAAAGAATAATAATAAAAGTAAGCAAGTAGATTTCCCCCCCCCCCCCTTTTTAATATGGATACGTAAAACTGTATCATAAAGTTAAACTTTATCTATGCAAGTATGTTAAATTTTCATTGCTGTAATGAGAATTACAATTAAGATTTAAAGTTCTTTATTCAAACATATTTAGTTTCGATTTCCATATTTGTTTAATTTCTTTTTTTTCCTCGAAAAACTTAAAAATACGAATCTATGATTAAAAAACTTAAATTACGTTAATATTAAAAAAATAAACATACAGATTATGATCAAATAAAAAAAATTGTTACTTTATTTTTAAATTGTTAATATCGGAAAACATAGTATGTTTTAAATCAAACAAAAATTATTAAATAGAGAACAGAATATTTTATTGAAAAAAATTAAATTGCATTTTTTTAAAATTAAAAGTGTGGAAGTGCAGTATAAATATTAGACAATGAAGTAAAAAGGGAAAAACTTCATACACATCGATAGAAAAAAAAAGCTAACACGTATGAGCAAAACATTTTGCGCGCATATAAGAAAACATTTGAATCAAAGTGGAATATTTTTCGAAGTAAGAGATATTGTCAAAGAAACTGCATTCCATGTTGTGTTGATAGTATGACTACAACGAAATTACTAACCTACTAGTCTACTATTGATATGTCTTTCATTTCGTCTGTCGGCATTCTTTTAATTATTGGAACGGGAGTGGTAGCTGTCATACCCATCATGCTCAGTAGTGCATATACAATGCAATAATAAATTTCAAGTT
Organism: Nephila pilipes; assembly: GCA_019974015.1. Taxonomy (NCBI): domain Eukaryota; kingdom Metazoa; phylum Arthropoda; class Arachnida; order Araneae; family Nephilidae; genus Nephila; species Nephila pilipes. The sequence goes on from BMAW01104664.1 coordinate 882,124, forward strand.
TAATTCCTTTTCCTGGTAGGTAAGCACTCCAAAAGCTTAGAATTGGCTTAGCTTTAAGTTTTGGAATTAGAATTTGCTTACAAAAAGTAAATAACTACTGCATCAGACATATTTAGTCTTCATTCCCTTTGTTATTTGTAGTTTTCCATTTAAATTACAGTTTGTATAAACCCATTTTTTAAACACTCATCCTGCTTTTAAAATATATTCTATGTATCCAAAATGCATAAAAGAAGAGCACAAAAAAATAACTAAACGCAAAGCATTTTTCATTAATTGCACTAATGGAATGACAAATTGAAATTTTCCTTTCACGAAATAAATTACGAATAAAATAAAGGATTGCCTATCCAATATTTTGATTTACGTTATTTGTTTACATTATATTTCAAGAAATATTTAAATTTATTTATTCGTATCAGTAAAATATTTCACAAACGACTGTCTTATTTTAACTGTTTAGATCATGTGATTCTAATTAATTAACTATGTATTATCTTACGAAACGCTCATATTTTCTCTATATCCTTTAATATTGAGTCTTAAAAATTCTATATTCTAAACGTTACTTTTACGCACGTTTTAACAATATGGAAATGTTTCCCCCTTACATTGATTTGAAAAATAATGAAAACTTAATCTGATACTCGTGATTTTGAAATCTAAAGTATTTGTCACGAACTATATTCATTCTAGGAGCAATTAGTAACTCGAAGAAGGTTAAAGGAGTGAAACCGGCTTCCAAAAAGGTCTGGCTCATTTAGTTATCCAGTCACTGAACAAATGCTCATTTCACATTCTTACTAATTCAGTTTCGATCACTTCCTGGAAAGTTTCAGAGTATATTGTTTCAAATTTAATTTTAAAAAATTACGGGATAACCCTCAAATTTGAAGTTCTTATTATCGAAGTACTAACCTTCCTTAAATGTTGTTCTTGTGGTGTTATTTTCTCAGTAATGTAGGATAATAGCATGTACTACGCTTTTATATGTTTGTTTAATAGCATCTACGTAATGATAGAGGTAATGGAACTTCTTAAAAATAATAATGTAAAAATTCTGTTATTTAATTAGTGTTCTTGTTAAAGCTCAAAAGTAACATGTCTCACAAATGTTTTAATCATTCTTAATAAATTGATTGATTAACTTAAAATATAAAAAAAATTATTATTTACATAATATTATATTAAATGTCATTACTTGTTTTATTTAGAAATTATTTGCTTATCTTCATTTTCTGTTCACAGTTTCTTATCAATAACTTTTTTCGTTCAACCAATTCATTTGGGGATGATATAATGCACTCATTGCTAGGGTAGTTTTTCTTTTATTTATATTTATTTATATCTTTTTTATAAATATTTATTTGTTCATGATGAACAAACATGATGAAGGGATATATTTTTGAAGATAATGCATTTAAATTAAATTTGACTGCAGTAACTTATAATCTCCGAAAACTAGGATTATAAATTAATTTTGAGAACAATTGGATAAAGTAAATGAGAACTTTCTAAGCTATAATAAGATATTCACATTGTTATAAATATGGTACATTTTATAAGTATTAATTACTATTTTAAAACGAGTAAATACGTAAGCAAATAAAAGCGAAAATAAGTAAAACATTGCTTTAGTCTTGTTATTCAATGTTTATGGAACGTTACACAACTACTGTGAAATTATACAACACTGTTGTTTTTATAATACATTTTTAATTAAAGGATTTCAATTGATTTTTTATAAACAAATTAAATTTCCAGTTCATCAAAAATTAAATTTTTTAACAAGTTAAATACTACATTTTTTGTGAAATAAGTTTATATGTACATTTTGACCTCGCAATTTAGAACGCAGATGTTTCGAAACAATCTTTTCATTTGTAAAAACGTATTGAAATAGGCTAAAATAAATCTTGAGTTTCATGGTTGAATTCAGGGTTAGATGAAAATTTATACATTTCATCACATTTGAACGAAATCTTATGCTTGAAAAACATATGACTAAGCCAATTGTCTGAAAATTCATTATTCTTGACAGATTGATACTAATTTACTTCATTTTCCTTTGAGGAAATTTGGTTAATATATTCAAGATGGAAAAAGACAATAGAATTAAATACTACATAGTTAATAGGACTGTTTACAACCTTGTTTAAAAACAATTTCTTCAGATATACTAAAAATAATATTACATTAGGGAGTTTTACATTAAATTTTTAAAAAATTAAAACAATTTCCAGCAAGAGTATTTTTTTCCATATTGATCGCAACTTATTCTTACATTATATTTAATTCTAGATTTAAATTTTTAGCCTTTTTATTTCAAAGGTTCCTTTGTGTTCTTTTTTAAACACTAAGCTCATTTAAAAAAGAGTAAGAACTTCCCATCTCATCTCCTAAACCTTGAAAAATACTTATTGAAATATTTCAGAAAAACTATTGTTATATATTTTACTAAATAATTTTAAAAATGCAAAAAATTTCGTTGTTTCAAACAAATAAAACAAAACAAAATGGTAGACAAATAAAAGTGTTTTCCTTTCAATAAAACTCTTTTAACTATGACAGTGTATGAACCCTGTGTGCCGCTAAACAATATTATGTTAATATAAATGACAGTTCCTTTGAAATAAAAGCCAGTAAAAGAAATTATTTGTATTCTGCATTTGCATAGATAAAAATCGTTTGTAAATAGTAATGTAGTATGTGTCTTTATAGCTTTACCCTTCTTTCTGGAATATTAGTTGAATTTTCCATATTTAATCTTTCATGTATTACTCTTCAGAAATATGGCGTAAAATTCTTTAATTAAATTTTGTCCTTTGAAAATTACTTTAATGCTATGCCGCAATTAAAAAAAATGCAACTAATTTAACTTATATGTATACTTTTAAACGGCTATATCAGGAATAGCCCTGTTGAAAGTCACTCTTGAAAACATTGTTTTATATAGCAATGTTTGCAATCAAATTTGAGCATCCAGGGATACCACAAGACAAAAACTAACTTAACCTAAATAACTTTTAAAACCAATAGAAGAAACAACTATGTTTGTTATTTAATTATAATAATTCATTCATTTCATTCACTCCTCATATCAAATTACAAAAATTCAGGTCAACCCGAAGAAACATAATCCTTTTAGTTCACTAAGAACCGTCTTATGAGAATTAATTAGCTATTCACTTACCATAACTCAAGTGATTTACAAATTTTATTGCTGATAGATAATTCTTAAGGGAAAAAAAAGAAGATAAGACCAATTTTCCTGTCAAAAAACAAGTGGTAACAATCTATAGACTAGCTCCAAAATTTACTACAGTCTTTGAATGCGAATTGCATATTTCAAAATGCAATTATTAGAGGTATTCTCTTAAAGAAATAAGGCCCTCTCCATCGAAAGTTGGGGGAGGTATAATTGGATATGAATGATTTTTAGTCCACTTACTCTCTCCTTGGCTCTTCCCGCATGCTTCTGGACACTCTTACTGATGGAACCGGCTCGATTGTCACTTGCCATTCTTATTTTTCGCCAGGTTCCGTAGGGTTTCGCATACGGCACTGGGGCCAGGGTGTCCGAACTTGGGTCACTGACTCGGAATCTCCCACTCAACACTTAGCTCCTTCGCTCTTCACCTTACGGAGACGACTTCGGCAAAGCAGAGACGGCGGGTTACATCAACAGGTAAACGTGTCGCCAAGCGGAGGGCTGATTCTTCGCCAACGGGTTTGGGGAATCCATCGAAAGAGGGCAACAGAAAAAAAAGAGGCATGAGAAAGGGAGGGAAAGAAACAATTACAAACCGCACGAGAACGATTAAGATCACTGCCCTGTAACGGAACGCTTGACAACTTCTAACGCTACCTTCATTCAATAGCAGGTATTAATATCATTGGATGTAATGAATTTTAAGAATGACATAGAATGTCTTATGAGAATTTCTTAAGAACAATAGGAAATATCTCTAAGAAAAATTATTACTAAAAATTACATTCCCCTGTCCTTCCTTTCCAAAAAATTCCATTTCGATGTCTTTGTAACTAATATATATCTATCAGTATTTATATGAATTGTAATATTCTTCTGAGATTTAATTCTGAATATTGAATCTCTTAGTTTACATTATTAAAAAAAAAGAAATTTGACACTATAGAGATGACTTGTTTGACTAAGTTTAATCTCTGAGTTAAATAATACATCTTTGTATAATTGATTTTTAAAATAGGTTAAACTCTAATAATTCAAATAACAAAGATAATAAGAATATAAAGATTAATAATATAAAGATTAATAATAATAACAAAGATTTTTCCTGAAAATTCCTGCAACAAATTAAAAAAAGGAATTAAATAATTAAAATTAAAACAAAGATATTTTTGGGTTTAACAAATTTACTAGAATTCATCAGAACAATTACAAATTTCGTGATCTAGCAGCTGATTTTTACCAATTATTGAAAAAACTGATTTCCACTCATATGCATGAGATTTTAATAATAATAAGAGTTTATTTTTCTTCATGCAGTTTAGAATTGATTTGAGTATCCAACATTCCATTTTAATATTAATTTTTAATTCGCTATCTCCAAGTTTAAAATGTGCAGATAAATGCTTTTTGCTATACATTTTTCAATTCAAAATATTATCAATAAATTTTTTTTTATTTACATGGCAGAGAAGATTTATCTGAAAATAATACAAAATATTGTTGATAATTATCTTTCTTAATATCAAGTAAAAATCAATATGTTTTTTTTTTCATTGACTTCATCTTCAACTTGGATCCGTTTCTAAATGGGAACCAATATTTCACATTTCATTCCAAAAAAAAAAACTATTCTTACACTCTACCATAAATGAATAATAATAAGTTTTATTTTCGAGAGTTCTTAATTTACTGATTGTTAGTTACATTTTGATGGATTTAAATAGTATCATATACGTTAGTACAAACAAGTAGAATATTCTACTTCATGAGAAAAGTGTGTTTGATAATTCATCAGAAGAGTAAAATATTATGCGATTTCATTCATTTTCGAAAAATTAGGACACATACTTAAAATATAATAATTAAAACAGAAAATAAATTTATCCATCATTATAAGAATAAATAATGGAAGCGGAAGTTAAATTTCGATTAGAACAACAGTCTTTAAAATTCAGGAAAGTCCCTATCCTTTTTTTCTTCAATATAACATTTTATTTAAATTATTTGCACCTTGCCATTCTAATTAAATGCTACTCATTTTTCATAAGTAAATGCAAAACCTTTTATTATAATAAAACATAATATAAAAATAAGATTTTTTTTCAAATATCAGAGTTTGAAACGCTGGAACTAATCATTCATTAGTTGTGAATTAAAAATATATTATATAATACATTTTAAATCATTGTAAATTGTAATAATAGATCTTAAAAACTGATAACACTTTCGTAGTAAAACTAATACAATAAATAAACTCAGATCATTTATCAATAGATAATGTAATTTGTACATCATTGTACCTCTTAAAATTAAAAATATATTACATTCCAAAATTGATTTGTGTTACTTCAGAATTATTATTCTTATAAAAATGAATAAGTTATTTCCCTCCCCCTTCTCCCAACAATTTATGTTAATTAGAAGTTTGAAACAAAAACTATTTTAAAAAATACTGATTATTTAAGGCAAATTCTGCGTATGTTGGGGTGGAAGAATAAGAATATGCTATCACCTATTTTCTTAATTTCCGCATTGACGCAACTGAGGCTTTATTTACAAATAATCCGTATAAATAAAATAAAAAATATTTTTTTAAACTGAAGGTGAATCTATTTTCTATCAAATTTAATTCAGAAAAAAAATTATGACAATTTGTTGACTGGTTAACAAGAGGAAGATAATATTTCCCGCATGTGAAATTGAGCGAAATCAAAGTCAAGTGTATCTCCACAACTTGCTTGAATGGTGTCAACAAGAAACATTGGATTAGAATAGAAACCGTGGATGAGCGCTGTTGCTTCAATGATGTCCTGAAGCAGCAAATGCCGCCTTCTAAAAATAGAATGAAATCCTAATGTAAACTTCGAGATAGGGAAGGGAAAACTCTTTTGCGGTCTCCCGCAGTCTATTTCTATGATCTTAAAGACAAAAGCTTTCATTTTCAACGATTTACTTTCAAATAATTCTTCGCACGAAAATCGGATGAAAATAGGAGCAAAACTTTTGCTACGTGTTTTTGTTTTGTTTCCATATTTTAAATTACAAGAACTCTTATATCCATTTAGAGAATTAGAGGAAGAAGTCAAATGATACATTCGAAATTGTAGTCTTTTATATCCTTCCGTCTTCATAATGTTCTTGCGAAATATTGTTAAGGAGAAATGTGAATTTTTAATGCTAAAAATGTTTTCTCTAAACACTGTATGGTATTACAAACAATTAAAAAGTAGACTGTATTTCACAACAAATAATAATCTTTAGGAAAACAATGTTACCATTATTGTTGTCTTCGTACGTTGAAATCTGATTACGAAAACTGTGATCACTAGGCAAGATTTGAATTTTTAATGATCCGTGTTATTCAATAATTAAGATTATATTCAATTATATTGTTTCCCCCATAATATATTGCAAATGAAGAAATTTGTATCATCCAATGGATAAAGGATATGGACACGAACATAAAAAGGAATAAAAACACAGTAAACATTTATTTTTAATTTTAGTTTATAATCAATTTGAAAACAATAAGAAAAGGAAAAAGTATCTTTTTTAATTGATAGATTAATTAATGCATAGTTACTCTACGATATGCTTTATCAATAAATTCAGCAGTTTAAATTACTTTCTTCTCATTATTCTTCCTTAACATTGCATTTCCATGCTTGTTCATTCAGTTCTCGAAATTAGTAAATTAATTTTCTCATCATATTTAATACTTTTAATATAACATATCACAACACCACTTCCAACTTAGAAATTTAAAAGGCACGTAAAAGATCCTGACTCAAATCACCATTATTAAGAATTTTTTTAGAATAAGACCCAGGGACTAAAAATGATTTTCAAGACATGTTGAATTCAGAAATTTCAGCCCTCGTAGGTTTTTAACTATTATAACAGATTCTTAGACTTTAAAAACAACAGGCATACTTTAGTTAAATTCAGTTTATTTTTAATACTGATATATCATGTATTTCTATTTCCTAATATCTATTAATATGCTTTTCATTTAATTTGAGTAGTTACCGACTTACATAATCCGTTCAAGCGGTCAATTATAATACGAATGTAAATTTTCAATATGTTTGCATATCTGTACTTTTTAAATTTTTGTAAAATACATAATAATAGCACATCACAACTAAATTTTTATTCTTCTTTGTTCTCATAACCTAAGAAAGTTAATTTTGATTATCTTGACATTTTACATTATGCCAAGAAAGATGTATAAACAATTTTTTGAATGAAATCTGAATCTCCCTGTTCAGGGCCTAGTTACCTATATTATTTGTATTACATTGCTTTTCTGATATAAATAGAAATATTTCTTAAGAACTAAGCTTTGAAGAATTTATTCATAATTTATCTCAAGGGCAAGGTTGGATCGATAGCATTTCTGGAATGAACGTTATCCAACTAACTTCTAAGGAAAGGGAGAAGATTCGACCGGAATTAAGAAGTTTTTTCCCCCTATTGGATATAGTTATTCTTTGAGAGTCATTCCATTTCTTGATGAGTACAAAGATTCGTCTGAAATTATATTATTTCTTTCTGGATTAAAATGCAACAAAGTGTAAGACTCCAAACTTTCAGGTACATCAAATATCAAATAATTTGTTTATTACATATTCATATTTACTTATTTATGCATTTTTGGCTTATGAAACTACCTGTATTTAATTTTACTGCTTACTTAAGACTGAAATTAAGAATATTTTTAGTTCGTTATCGATTTTCACAACACACCAGCAGATATAATTATTTTCAGTAGCTTTTTCCATTTTATAAATGAATTCGAGATTAAACGTTAAAAATAAAAACAAGTAACTTTTGAGAGCTTAAAATAAAAAGTATTAATGCATATAAAAAAGTATTTTCGTTTTAAAATGTGTGATAAACTTGGAAAAAATGTAATCAGATTTTACCATCAGTTGTAGTAAAATCGTAGTCAGATGTATGATTTTACCAAAATACACCATCATTAAAAAGCATAACAATAAATGAGAATGCTAAAATTATTCTACACAACCCCTTTTTATAGATTTTTTTCAAAGTTTAATCTGATGCACGGTAAAGAAATTTCGGAAGATCGATATTTATTTTCATTTGCATTTTCTACGTTCATTGCAGTAAAACGATTATACAATGAGCTTTTCAAAATTTTTATATACTTTTCGTGACTGAAGTTAATTCTGCATTATTTTTTCTAATTTTATTTCACGAATATTTTTCTTAACAAAAGTTAATTCCACTGACTCCGGTTCTATGTCTACTTTCCGTGTGTGCAACAGGTTCACACTCGCAGCATGTTTCAAATCCATTTTCTCATCTACTGTTTATTTCCGTATATAACACTTCTGAAGCAGATTATCAGCAGTTTCATATTACATATTCGAATAGATTCGGGTCATTTCAATCTTTTCTCCCACTCATGATTACTTTCACTTCCTAGTATAACAAAAAGACAAAACAAATAAAAAAAAACTCAAATAACAATATATAACAACTATACGCATTGAGTAATAAAAATTTTCGTCTCTATCTCAGCATGATGCAAGTAAAGAAATTGAAAGCGATTCTTAATATTCCCGAAAGAAGTGCTAACATTAGCTAAAATACTGTTCTACAAAAGATCTATTTTTATAGATAGCAGTGTAACTGGGAAACAAAACCTGTTTATGATGATAGTATTTATGTAGTAGTATATCGATTTAAATGTTGCTGAAAATGATTTACATTAGTTCTGTAAGTTTATTTAGTAAGCTTCTTATTTCTGTTCCTTCTTTTTTTAAAGATAAAAACTGATATGATACATGAAATTGCATGCATTTGCTTGATTCTTCTTCTTCGGAATTTAGAAGCTATCATTTTTTAGCTAGAGATATTTTCGAGCTATCTTGAAAGTAATTAAATCAATAATGGTCTTTGATAGTGAATCGCTTTCTTCTCCTAATACTTCTTACTTATCATATATATATATATATATATATATATATATATATAAATATATA
>BMAW01104672.1:0-35101 GCA_019974015.1 Nephila pilipes
TTTTTTTTTTCCCCGCAAGAAATCTTTCTTGTTGCGAGTAAATAGCGATAAACAGCTTTCTGAATCATCGACTCGTTGCTGTTTTTGTTCCATCGAAAGCAATCGCGGCACCCACTTGGAAAAACCTTTTTCACTTCACTTCAAAAAACCTTTTTCAGTAAATACACTTCCATATGATATCTGTGTCATCTCAGCAATCTCACGGAGCTTCACTTTACGATCTTTCATTATAATTTTTGTCACTTCACTCACATTTTCCGGTGTAACGGCTTCCACAGGTCTACCCGAGCGTTCCGCGTCATTTGTGTCGGTACGACCACGTTTAAACTCGGCAAACCACCGACAAATCGTTGCTTTTGATGGACAAGAGTCCTGGTAACATTTTTCAATCCATTGTTTCGCTTGCACGGTGTTTTTACCCATTAAAAAACAATGTTTTATCAGAACACGAAACTCGGTTTTTTCCATTTTTTAAACAAACTACAAAACGATTTTACTCCAATCTCGATAACTCAGCTGTTTCTGGTCCGATCGACTTAAAATTTTGACACGTTTCAAGCAAAGGTTAGTACTCTAGAAAGACCTGGTTATTGGTTTACTACGAGCGACATCTCTGGGTTATTCTCGGGAGTTATTGTTTGATGTGTTATATGTGTGTGTGTGTGTGTTCTTTAAAATAATATTCTTATTCAATGCTATGTGAAATTTATTTTATTGACGTACTTTGAATTTGCAACGTTTTAGATGCGTAATTCGTAGAAAAATATATTTCATCTACACAACTTATAGATATTAACCTATATATTTGTAAAATGTTAGTTTCTAAGAAAAACTGATGTTAAAATAAAATATTTGTACAATATTCACAAGTAGAAAGCTCTCTTCATTTAAATGTAAGGTAACGCAGAGCAAATGGTTGTGTCATACAGAATGCTTCTAATGTCCAGCACCCTTATCTCAATTTGAGAGATTTAATAAAGGTGTTTATTCAATAAAAAAGGACTATGTGTTACACAGTCCCATCTGGCAAACAGCGAAATTGGAGTTCCTGTTATTTAAATTGTAAAAGCTAAGTCAATTACGAAGTTATAGAGCATTCTCCGTTTTATTATAAAAATACAGCTTGTTGACACATAATAGGGCTAAAAGGAGAACGTGTAAAATGCTCTTTAGTTTAATCGTGAGTTTTTAAACCTGTAATGTTAAAAATTGCGGATGACAATATAAAATGTTGTTCTTTTGATCAAAAATCAACCTATATTGTTATTCATTAGCGCGACGTGTGTTAACGTTCGAAAGGTCCTTGGTTTAAATACCGCAGCAGTGGGATATATTCACCGTCTTAAATATTGTATGCCTATGAGGTACAAACTCGTTTTTCAAGATGCACTAACTCATCTGAACCTGTGTTTGATATGATATCTACATTAAATTGGTATAATATGCAACAATGAAATGATCGTTATATCATTTAGAAAAAACGCATGGTACAAGAAGCAGTTCCAAGGTTTCACCTGATATGCTGCAAAATAAAAAGCATGTAGTAAAAAATGAAGACAAGATATTAATTATAACCAATAGAGAGAATTATGCACACCGATAATACAGGTCTTTGGTGATAATTATTTGATTTATTTCCTTCTGACGCTTTCCCTAGTGTAAGAGTTCTAGAAATTATGAATTAACAATATAATATTTTACACATTCTGTTTTTAGCTTTAGTGAATTTTAGATACCTTTTCGAAATACGATTGCAAATTGCACTGACTATCACCAGATGGTGTTGTTGTTTATCACATCATGTAGTACATAGCTACTTAACTATCGTCATTCTCCAGTTAATGTGTGTTGCAGGGCGTTAATTGACAGCCTCCATAGATTTTTGTTTCCTCAAACACGCATCATTTCAAATGCTCATGATTTCTTCAAGTTATAACATCAGAACAATTTAAATTATAATTGAAATGTAGCAGTATGTATTGTATTTTAGAATCTAATAAATGTTGAACAAGAAAATCCTGCCTTTACTCATTTGAAACCAATACATTTGAAGAAAAAACAAGAAAAACTTATTTATGATTTCGAATTTTGTTGCTCAATACATTTTGAGGAGATTATTACCGAATATATTTGAATAGAAGTTAAAAAAAAACAGAAAAAGGCAAACAATTTTAACATAGATTATACACAATACGTCCCTTTATTTACACATAATAAATTTAATTGCAACTTTAAATGTAACAGAAAAAAGCTATCGAGACATTATTTCACATAGCATATCTTTATTAAACTATGAAGAAAATAAAATTTTTATTTATTGCTTTACAGTCTTTATATCCAATAACTTCTTCATTGGCACATAAAATCTCTTTAATATTAATTTAAACAAAATTAAATTTAAAAAGAAAACTCATTGATTTATTTTAACAAGCTTATTCAAGCTTATTTTACAATGTTAGATAAATAAATTTTATTCCATTAACTATAAACAAACTCAAACTTTTCATAGTAATTTTTTATCTACATATAACCTTTAAAGACAGTATCAATAATAAAAAGAAGGATTTTAAAGGGAAAAAAAATGTATGAAAGTACTTTTTTTTTCATTTCAATTTAAAAACATATATCTTCATACGGTGAGCAAATAAATAAATTTTACAGACTGATGTTAACGCTTCATGTGACGTCATTACTCTTAAAATAGCTGAAAAAATAGCATTGAAACTTTTCTTGTCTTACTTCTAATTTCTAAACAAACTTTTTCGAACCCCTTGATTAATGTGACGTCAGCTCCCAAAAGAAGCGTAAAAACAAAACAAATTAAATTAAATTTAGTTAGAAGTTTTACCTAAATTCGCCTTTCTCTCTTCGTAATTAACTTAAGCTTAATTAAAAGAAAAAAACATTGCTCTAATTAACATTGAAAAAATAAGTATTAAGTACTTGAAACAAATACACACTCGCACATGTATATATATATATTGTATGTGCGTGTAATAAAATGAATAAAATATAATAGATCAATACAAAAATAAAATTCAGATGTGAAACATTTTTGTAATCAATCTAAGGCTATTAGAATTATAAGTGTAAAAACAATATACATTTATGAAATTTTAAAAATATACAAATAATTTTAAATACAAAAGGAAGAAATTTAGGCTATATGGGATTTTAGAGAAAAAAGCTATCTAATTGTAAATATATATAATTTTATAGCTAAACGTAGTAATCTTGAGATAATTCTAAGAAAATTCAATTAAATCAACTTTTTATACGTTAATTAATGTTTTAAATTCTACATTTTAATGTTGTAAAAATATTATTTTAATAATACATAAATGTATAGAAACACATTTAGAAATAATAGCATAATGATACTGATCTTTAGAATTTTGAATAAAAAAATCAGATAGATTGAAATTGTTTAAATTAAATTTCATTAATTTTAATTTTTTTATATAATTCTTCCACTAAGTAATATTGATAATTGTTTACTCATTATACCCCATGAAGATGCTGAAATTATATTGCTATAATTAATTGTAAATGCAATGCTTAAATGTACAATTTATAAGAAAAATTGTAACATTTATTTCAGATTCAGTCAAATATTCTTGAAATTATAGGTCCGTTGGAACCCAAACATTTGAACATCCTCTTATAATGCAATAAAGGTTTTAATTTTATTAATTAGCTATATATTTGAGCTAAGACTAAATGAAACAAATATACCTTCTTTCTCTGTAATGCAAATTGACAATTATTCTTGAAACGAGTACAAAATACGAGACATTTATTCAAAAAAAGTGAAAAATTACAATTTACAATATAGTATTTATAAGTACCTATACTTTTGGTGGTGAATAGTTTTAAAGAAAGTGTTATCTGTAAGAGATAAAATGATGCTGTTACTTGAAAATTTTGCAACAGTTAATCCATTAAAAGAAAACATGCATTACTCTTACATTAACAGCATTACGTAATTACTAGTATTTAGAAGAAAAAATAATTTCTGTAACTTCTTAGTATATTTAAAACAATAAAAAAAAACGTTAGGTATTATTGCGCCATACTTAACAGGAATCCAATATATAGATGAAAACTTAGATTACTGATTTAGTTTGATGACAGAGATTAAAATGTCCCACTACTGTAATTTTTCTCGATTAATTATGTTTGTAACAGAAAAAAAGACATGTTTTATAAAGTTTTCAGAGCTTTTATGTGAAATCAATTCTAATGGAGGTACTTGAAATCATCTTAACATTTCAAATTTTAAGGAAGCTGGTGGTTCTAAATTCGATGATTTTCAGTAAATTCAAGTTCTCAGTTTTTGAGTACCGTTTTAAATCTTACCCAAATGCAGTACATGTTCTAATGCTTTTGGCAATTCATTGATTGAGGATATTATTTTATAGTGTGAATATTGCACATTGTTAACCTTACGTTTGTATGTGAAGAGAAAAAAAATAAATTCAGTTTTGAAGATAAAATATTTAACTGAACTTAATTTAATTATTTAGTAGAAGTAAAGTAGTTACATATATTTAAATTGTAGGAAATTAGGTGGTTTGATGAGATATTATTAGGATATTCTTGTTGTTGTCTTTGCATTTATACAATTTGTATTTGATTCGTATTTCTTTAGACTATCAATTGAAAATTGATGTTAGATAAAATATCATGGATTATCTACGAGTGTTTAATAGATTAATTTTTAAATATTTCTAAAAGATGATTTTCTAATTTCATGCCAACACATTCGCAATTATAAAACATAATAACTCATTTTAATGATAAAAATTAATGGTAATAAAAAATCATTATATTTATTTACAATTAAATATTATTATTTATTCCATAAATTTTATATAATATTAACATTATCATCTAGATACGTCTAACTTTGCTGATATTTTCGTTAGTGAAAGTTTGGTATCATTTTTCAGTGTATTACATGCTGCTGCATTGGAAACCTATTTTTGAAGTCGTCAAGATTTCGTCAAATTCATTAAGGTTTACTCGAAATTTTACTTTAATCAAAAGCAACCATTCTGATGCAGTTGATGCTCCCTTGATGTGATTGTTTATTAATGTCGCACTGAGAAGCATCATGAACTATTGGCAACATACTTTGTAATTTTAGATGTTAGTCAAATGATAAGGTAAACATCTGAACTAGCACCTACTACTACTATTACTAATATAGTAACATCTCCCATATATATATATATATATATATATATATATATATATATACAAGGCGATTATAATTAAAGTCATAGTTTCAAAATACTGTAAAGAAAGAAAGTCATAATGACGTCAAATTCGAAAGGAATATTATTGAAGAAGGGGAAAAACGTATAGCATAAAAAAAAATCCAAATTTTAGCTACAGATGACGCTGTAAGAATCTAAATTTAAAATGGTTCGATTATGTTACAAATGAAAAAAAAATAAATTGTAAAACAACGACTAAGGTGTAAGTTCCTCGTTAAACCAACAGTACTGTTCAGTGTACATGACTGCACACGTGTGATATTTTTGGTCATGAAAAGTCCATCGACCACGGCAAGGTCATATCACATCGGATGCAAAAAAAAAAACCGGTTTTTAATTGTCTTGAGGCCAAAAACAGCATAAAAAACCTCCATCAAATTTTTTTTTTTTTTTTTTTTTTTTTTTTTTTTTAATTTCGACAGACTGGTGCAAAACATGTTCAATATGCTGTCCACCGTTCCGTGCAACAAGATGAAATCGAGGAACAGCCTTTTTCACAATTGATCGAAATGTCTCCTGGGTCCCGTTCAGAATGTGTTGCGCAATGTGTGCCTTCAGTTCAGCTAAATGTGCAATTGGAGCACTGAAAACAGATTCTTTCAGATAGCCCCTCATCCAGAAGTCATACGGATTAAGTTCAGGTGATCAGGGCCAACAGGCTGGAGGAAAATGATGGCTGTTAATTCTAGCATTTCCGAAATAC
The DNA here is from genome assembly GCA_019974015.1 of Nephila pilipes. Classification (NCBI taxonomy): domain Eukaryota; kingdom Metazoa; phylum Arthropoda; class Arachnida; order Araneae; family Nephilidae; genus Nephila; species Nephila pilipes. Next base: position 5,986 of record BMAW01104672.1, read on the forward strand.
GATTTCAGCAACCGCTTCACTGGATCTAAAATGTGCGGAGGAGCTCTATCTTACATAAAAATGATCTCATCCACACATCCACGCTATTGAAGATCTGGAATGACGTGATTGCGCAAAAGACACTCATAGCGCTGACCAGTGACAGTAACGGTAACAGAACCGAAAGCACCCGTCTCCTCACAAAAATACGGCCCTTTGATAAATGATGCCGTAAACCCGCACCATATAGTAATCTTTGCAGGAAGGAAATGTACCTTTTGAGTAATGACTGGATTGTCAATTGCACATATTCGGCAGTACTGTGTATTCACATATCCTGTCAGGTGGAAATGGGCTTCGTCTGTCTACATAATTTTCTAAGACCATTAATTGTCCACTTCCAAGCGAGCAAGGAATTCTAAGGCAAACGTCTCTCTTGCTCGTAGATCAGAAGGAAAGAACTAATTTACATGGCTAATTTTGTAAAAATAGCAATGAACGGTGTTTCGCAGAATTTTTGCACCATGCTCACAGGCCTGTCCAATGTTTGGGATATTCCCTGTGCACTGCACAGTTGCACGCCATCTTTCGATTCCTCCTGCACTGCTGTTGTCACTTTTTCTACGACCGTAAAATCAATTTTTTCCCTCCATTTACCTGATCGCACATCAAAAAATCTGTCTTTTCAAATTTCTCAATCATTTTCTCTAAACCATTGACAGTCATCTGTCCAACGCCCTTTTTAATACAATTGAGTGTCCGGAACTTCTGCAGAACTACTGGTGCGTAGTCATTGTTAAAGTAAAAAAGATTTACAAGCAGAGCGCGGTCCTTAACTGAGACAGTTACAGTGAACTTCTCAGATGCTAAACGAGAAAAAGCTGTGTACCCGGCGATTTTATAACAAATGAAATGAATCGTACGCATGACAGGGATTTTTATTTACACATTCTGTCGCGTTCAGCGCCATCTGTTGCAAAACGTTTTCTTATGACATACATTTCCCACTTTCTTCAATAATATCCCATTCAAATTTGACGTCATTCTGATCAGTTGTTCTTTTTTTACAGCGTTTTGAAATTTTAACTTTAACTATAATCACCCTGTATATATAAACATACACACACACATATCTATACATATATAAATATACATATACACACATATATATACATATATAAATATACATATACACACATATATATACATATATAAATATACATATACACACATATATATACATATACACACATATATATTTATACATTCATATATATATGTATTCATGGACAAAACATAGCTCACCAAGAAGGAGTCGTCAAAATGAAAATTACAAACGTAGTGACTACTTTGATATAAGTAAATGATTAGAAAATCAAAGTAAAAGAATCATTTATTTTAGAGAAAAAGGCAAAAGAACGGAGGATATAATACACTGTTGAACCCCCTGTAGCGCGAATGCATGATGTGATACGATATGGCATTGAGGCATACAAGTTCTGTATGATGTCTTGCGACATTTCGTTCCATATTTGCTATAACTTTGTCTCTGGTTCGTTCAAACTCGTGGGATGCCCAACTCGCTGTCCCAAATGATCCCAGATATTCTCGTTTGAAGACAAATCAGGGGATCATGATTTATTACTACTTATTGATTCAACTGAAAAATGTTTTTTTTTTATTAGATAAAGAAACATTAAATACTTAATTTACTTTTGAATAGAAGTAAAAGATTATTTCTAACATTTCCTGTACTAATTTTTTATTACTGTTATCTTATAAACATATTATTTCTTAACTGAAATATTAATTTTATGTTCTCATTAACAAAAGAAAATATAAATTCAAATCAAAAGTATTAATTAAATACGTAATTTAGTGAACAAATTAATGACATGTTACTTTTTTGTAATTTTTATTTGATTTAATGATAAATTATATTAAAATTTTTAAGTGTTTTTCTCAGATTTAATGAGATAAATTATGCTGCTATTTATAATTTTGAGAAACTGGAAGGAATAAATCTAATTGGCAGTAAAGCCTTTCTTAGTTTTATTTATGATAGAATTTTGTCTCTTTATCTCAAATTCATTAAAATTTGTGGCAGATTGTTTTTAACATTTGGTAATTCTGTACCTAATTTAAAAATGGTCAAATTTTATCGTATATTTTTTATATAGCTTATATTAGTTCCTGCATTAAAACACTAATATATTATTTAGAGGCTGCATCAAAATGTGTTTAATTTATACACAAAGACGAAAGGGATGTTGAAATAAATTTACATAAGATATTGCATTGTATGATGAAAATATTTAAACAGCAATATAAGAACAGTGATTATTATCAATTTGTGTAATCGACAAATATTATTAATGTTATCGATATGTAATTAAATAGTTGGTATAGATAATTAAATAATTAATGGTATTTTAGTACATTTTTTTTTCTTTTTCTGAAGCTTGAAATGTATCAGGAATATGAAATAATATACAACACATGAGAGAAATCTTAAGTAAAATAATAATTGTGTGAGTTGTTTTCATATATATGAACTATATCACCACGAATGAAAATGAATTGAAGTCATTCGATAGAGTTATTCAATTAGTGCTTCATTCAACACCCATTTCACAATAAAAGTCGCTTCAATTTCTGAGTCTATTGTGCAATTGCTAATTAGGGAAAATTCGATTTGCGCACTTTTATTCGTTTGACTTCGTCAATAATGTGCTAACTCAGATATAAATACAAAATACATTTTAATTTATTTCTCCAATTCACATCAAAGACATTAAATTGAACTGAAATGAAATGAAATAAGCTTAATTCCAAATGTTCATAATAACGAATAAAGGGAGTAAATATAAAGCACTATCTCTTTTTTTAAATAATCAATGCCTCCTAAGTTCCGTTGAACAATTTATAAAGGTTTTTTTCAGTTGCTCGATTGCATTCTTATATGATTATAAAGCGAAATTTATGATCAATTTATTCATATTAAAAATATATTTTACGCTACTATTATTTTTCAAATGTTCCGAAAAGTTATTAATATGTGTATGATGTAAAAATTTTAAAATGCAATCATAAAAAGTAAAATTTAATATGAGAGATATATTTGCTTATCAATCTAAATTAAAATTTTAAGTATTTATGATATGTTAAAAAAGTTATTGTGAAAAATTAATGAAGTTTGTGTGCTCAAAATAAAGGATGCAGAAGAATTCAGAAAAAGTACATTCGGAACACTACAACTAGAAATCTAATTTATAAATTAAAATTGTCTACTAGTATGAAATAATAAGATACAATTGGGAAGAAATATAAGCAGAACTAGTATCTAAATTTAATAAGATATCTAGGTACGAAATAAATATTTAATAATAATATTGAATTTTAATATGAAACTATTCTAATCTTATCAAATAATGAAAAATAATGTAAAAATGAATTATACACTTTCACAATAAGGCTAAACTTCATTTCCATAGTCAGCTATTTTAATTTTGTTAAAGGGTGATTAAAGTACCAAGGACACTGCATCAGAAATGTTATATAAGCCTGAAAAGTTAATTTTAATGTTAATTCAACTAACAATGGATGTAATACGCTTAATGTGACATAAGAGATAGTTTCATAAATTTATGAATTTAAAATGAATTATAATTCCAAGTATCATTCAAAAAAATTACAAGTGTTTTTTAAGTAAATTATCTAATGAATGGAAAATTTAGTAACTGCTTTTCTCTAATGTTTACGATTGTTATGGAACGACTTCTTGGTTTTATGATAAGTTATCATAATAGCCAAGATAACATTTAAGATATAAGAAATAAATATAATTTGAATAAGTAGAAATGCTCTGCATCTACGTATTTTTACTTTTCATTACATTATGAACTCTGAATATTATTCTGGATGCTTTAGCTTAGTGGTCGTAGTCGATGACTCATGGCTGGCGATTTTCGTCGAGTCATAAGACCCACCGTTTATATGGGATTGATGCACGTTAAATCTGACAAGGCTCTACGTCCTTCCGTTGGTGTGATGTAGGAGAGGTTGGTACCAGTTCAGGTGTCATCCTCTTCACTGACCAAGGTTCAAAATTACAAAATCCGTCGTCAACAGCCATCGTGTTGCTTCTAGTGCGACGTTAATGAAACCAATCAATCAATAAACTGAATACTCTTCTCATAATATGCAATATATACTTAAAAAGTTTACATATTTTCTTAAGTGATGTAAAATGTTTCTGTATAATATGAATGTATTATAAATTTAAATAATTTATAAATATGCAAGAAGCATAAATAAAATTATTTTAAGAGGATATTTATTTTTTGTCCCTTATAACAGTATTTCCATAGTTTATTATAATTTTTATTAATGAGACGTTATTTCATTTCAATGTGCCAAAAATTAGCTTTTTAAATTAAATTTAATTAGATATTCCATGTCATGGGAATTAAATTTTTATTGCTAACTCAATGTTGTATTATTTTAAATAAATGCACTAGAACATTTTGTAAGGGACACCTCTTTTTAAGGAACAATTCTGTTTGTTTCAACCCCTTCGAATAATGTATGAATTTATCTCTTATAAAGTTACACCTCTCTTCTTTAAGGGACAAATTATCTGGTCCAGGGGTTGTCCCTTTCTATAGGGTATTACTGTATTACAGTCTTTACAGAATTATAATACATAAATCTCTATATATCAATTACAATTGCATGTCGTTAAATTATGACCCTATCTAAGGGAATAATATCAATTTTTCGAACAATATAATGTAATAGATATTAATTTGAGAATAAATAATGATGTAATAAGTATGAGATACATGAAATCGCACTTAACTATATTTCTTCCTTCAGCATTTTAAAGTTTATGAAAATTAATTGAAAAAGAAAATGCATTTATTTTCTAAAAATATCTAAGAAATTATTTCAAAAGTTCCACAAAAAGGTGCAAATTATCAAATTAAGTATCATTGTCCATATTTTCAAGGCATTTACAGACGTGTGTGGAAAATTGATTAAGGCGATTTTTTCTGCCTTTAAGTAAAGAATAACAAATAAATGGAATAATAGTCAATATTTCATCCACACTTCCGATACAGATCCCCTTTTAGTTACAGAAAACTTCTCAAATTCTATAGAGTATTATTGATGCTGTGGAGAAAAAGTTTATTTTTCAAAAGAGAGAATGTTTGAAGAGAACTGGAACTCTCTGTAAAAAGTAGCCTAAAAATGTATTTGGCACTCAAGAAAAAAAATTAAATACTACATTTTTTTTCGAGATATTACGACTTTTTCGGAAAAGTAATTTTTAGAACATGATGAAACTTTTTCCACTTCGATAACACTTTATTTCGAAAGGTTTCTGATACCAAAAACTAGTTTAAGTGTATTTTTTATCTTTATTTTTGATACAATCTCACATAATTTTTCTCTCAATGTTTTAAAACAATATAGTTAATCTTTTTAAAAGTGTAGAGCTCCACATAGATTGATGTGCGACGAATGTTCATTACATTTTACTGTTTTCTTATTATTTTAGTACTTTAAATTATTTCATAGCAAAATATGATTCTATTTTAATAGTTAGTTTAAAGCATTTTATATTAGTTATCAAATTTTATACATATAGGTTGTTTAGCTAGATGAAATGAAATTAAAAATCATGATGTATTATTACCTATCAAACATTTTAAGAAAGTCTTAAAAAAATTGTAAAAAATAATGTTCTTTATTTCCATTCTCATAAAGAAAATTACGAATATTACGATTTTTATACGAACGAGGCACGTTTGCTTTCCTTGTAAATGACAAATTTTCAAGTGTTTTATTTATCAAATTCACATAAATAATACTCCTAGAGAATCTCCGAAACGCCATCTATTTGTTCATTTCAAAATGAAAAAAAAATTAAGCATTTAAGAGCCTCAGATATCTTAAAAAAGCTAAGGTGTATCTTATGTAAAACAAAATTAATTGAATTTTCAGATCGACATATTATAGTAATTAGCAATATAATAAGTTGTTAGGTAAGTTAAATTTTTTAAGTGTCTTTCATTTATTCATACAAATATTGGTAAAGTGATGAATTTTTTTTTTCATAATTTACATTTATTAATTACGTATAATTATCATTTCGTTTACTAAAATCTAATTTAATACGATATTAGTCTCAATAAGTATGTAAAATTTCGGTAAATCTACACAGCAAACATAAATATAATCTGTTAATTGTACACAGCTTGAAATAAATGCTTTACCGTATGATGAAAAATATTGCTGTGAATTCAAATTCATGCCAAAATAATGAAAATGAATTCTAAATCATATTAAAAGCAAAAGAATGCATACATTGTTGTGATTCCAAATTCAAATCAACAAAATTCTTTACGTTAAATAATTTATTTTTATAAAATTGGCCTGGAGTTAGTTATTGCATATGTGTGTATACAGTCAAACAACAAGTAAATACATATAAAATCATATACAAAATTGATTCTTCGTAAATACTTAAGAGTTCTGCATGTTCTCATTTTTCAAATTAACGTTAAAAATAACTAAAATTTAATTTACTTACAAAACTACGTATTCCAACTTTAAAAAAAATATATATTTCCTATTACAGAACTTCTTCAATCATTATATTGGTATGTAATTATTTCACTAATTTAAATAATTATCATGTCTATTCAATATTTTGAGATGTGCCAGCATTTACTAATTATTTCTTACTGTAATCTTATGTTTAAAATGATAAACGTTCCAATTGTACGCAAAAATAAACTTAAATGAATTCAAAGGAAGTATTAAAGATATTCAGATTAAAAATATTTAATAAATGAAGAAACTGATTTTTTTTGTGAAACAAGAATTGACTTTCAAATAAATATAATCCAAGTGAGTAATTAATTCGGACATCCAAAGCTACTTTAAGATCGAATCAGGTTTATTAGTTTAATATTAAAGCAAAGCAAGGAAACATAAAATCAGGATTTGATGAATTCTTTGGTGTAGAAATTAATTAAATATGCAACGAGTATTAGAAAAATTAGCACATCTTTAATTAAAAATGTGTTACATTTATTCCGACTAATAGGCAATTGTGTTATGTAACATTTTGTACCATTATTCATTCTTAAAGTGTAAAGTAGATTGTATATGAAATATGTTTTTAAGGAAACTTCCGGTTTAATTAAAATAATGTTAATTATCAATAAATCAAAAAGTTTCTAGTTAATTGGCTGCTTCAAATTGAAATATTTGCACACAGCTATGCCTCAAACGGAAATTATATTTTCTTCAACCTAACAATGTTGTCAGACTGAGTGTATTACTTTAATTGTCTCGCAATGAATGCTACAAAATAGCTACATAAATTTCGCGCTTTCGCGTAATTTAGAATGTTGAAACCTAAATATTTTTTTCACTTCGATACAATGCTGTTTCATAAGACGTGTCAGAATTAGAAATGTATTGCAATGATAAGACAACTATCGCAACAAAGAAACTAGGTTCCTTATTGACAGACACCATTTCAATGTATTTCAGAATATTTTAAGCCTATTGATTAAGTATTTTTTTGGAATAAATTGTTTAATTCATAAAAGAATGATCATTCCCACAAATTAATATATGGAAGATCCTAAAATATACTATTAACTATGATTCAAATTATAAAAGTCGTGGTATTGAATCCTCATCCCATTTAATATTCGTTCTGTAGAGGGATTCATACAAGGTAGAACATTTTAAATTACAGTGCACTGGTCCTACGAGCTATTTAATATTAAAGAAGTTTTAAATATGAAGATAAATTCAAAGTAAAGAAATTTATTTCATTATGTCCTACAATATTGTTTATCATTCTTTACTTTAAACCATATACTTAATTACATAAATCAGATAGATCACTTAGAAAAATGATAATAAAGAATATTTTTATCATAATAATAGTAAAGAATATTTTTTTCATAATAGTAATAAAAAATACTTCTTTCATAATAATAATAAAGAATATATTTATCATAATAATAAAAAAGAATATTTTTATCATAATAATAATAGTGATAATAGAAATATTGAAATAGCTAGAAAAGTGCTCAGTATAGAAGCAATTTTACAGATATGTAATTTACAACTTCAAAAGTTTTCTGACAAAAATGGTAATTTAAGATTGCAAATAAAATTACGATCAACGCTACCAACCACCATTGACCCATGGCTCGGATCTTAAATCTAGTCTATGAACACTCGAGTTGTAGATTTCAGTTTCGCTTCAAGTTTATAAATATGTATAAAATAAGAAAAGTGGTTTCAGTGTTATCCTCGTTTTCTAGTTAAGCCTCTAAAAATGAATATTATCACCAATAGCTCTTGTGTAGTTAAATTAATTTAAGCAAGTCATTCACACGGTAATGATTGAGTATATGATTCTATCCAATTAGATTAACTAATATGAAATTAGTTTCTCAGTTTTCTTCGAAATGATGTCCTTAAGTCATTCTATTCATCGTTAATATGAAATAGTACATAATGGACTTATATTCGCTAAATTCAAGATTAGAGTGGTGATTACAAGTTCGTGTTATTTCTGGCAAATAAGATTAGTAAATACAAATAATACAAACTAGAATATTCAATTATAAATAATTGTTTATTAACGATGTAGAAATCAGTTATTAAATTCGTAATATCCTTATTTGATACGTATTGAATTTATTGAATTATTTTCAATTTGTTTCAAACTTTACGACAAACGTATAGATTATTCTTCTTTTACTCAAGTTTTATTTTAAACAATAATACTCATTCAAAGGTACCTCAAATAAGGGTTGGTATTAATTTTACTGATTATACAAAATGTGTAAAATAAACAAGTTGATGAGCTTATAGATGATTTATATACATTTATAAGTAATAAAAACCGAGATCAATTCTCGATATCATTACTTTGTAAGTAAATCAGGGAATGTATTGCACTTTTATGACGGGACTAGTCATTTTTTATAACTGATATTCTTTAAATGGGCATCATATGAATTCTCATGCATAAGCAGATGCCAATACTTCCCATAAAGCAGATGTAAGTATCTATATATTATTTTTATTATCCTTTTATGTATGTTATGATACATGATTATGATACTGTAATAAATTATTTCTATAGGTTTTATTTGACATATTATATTATGTAAATTTACGATTATCAATAATATATTGGATAGAGTATATGCATATTAACTGAGATAGAAGTGAACATTGAAATAGTTAAATCATAATTATTTAACAATTTACATATACCTTATTGATTGAAATGAAAACTAATATCCCTAATGCCTCGAGAATGAGATTTTATAATGTGTATTTAAACAAAAAATCATAAATATATCTTCATGATTTTAATATCTTTTGACTACCTTACCACTTTTTCTTTCAATAGATTTGGTTACATTGAAAGTAAAAATAACAATTTTTCTGAATAATGTATTGTTTCAAACAACGTTTAGAATTATTTTAAATGCCATATTCGAAACTTTTTAAACTGTTTCAATATTTTTATATAAATTTACCTCTAGTATATTTTTCCCAAGTGTCATGATACCATAAAGTCTTTCGATAGTATTTTTGTCATACATTGATGGTATAGGAAGAATAATGGTCATCATTGACAGTAAGAATTTGAAGTAAAAAAATCTAAAGCTCCCTAACAATTTTGCTGCTGAGGCGATCATCTAATAAATCTACAGCAGAAGTGCTGAAACTGTTTGGAGAAAAAAAAATCACACGGGAAAACAATCGAACAAGAAAAAGATACAATTTGGGCTAGAGATGGAGGTTCTGGCCGATTGAAGACGAAGTTGTTCTTGTTTTTGATTGGAGTTTTCACAGTTGAAAAGTATATTTGGCTTCCACAGCCTCATATAAATGATTTACTTAATGTGGCGAAATATTTATTTAAAACAAATTGTGGTTTTTTTATATCATGGCCATCTTTGTATCCAGAACTTATCACATGTCGAACGAAAGCATTTTTACTTGGACGACCTCAATTTATAAGAACTGAGGGCAGTTTCAACGGCAACCAGTACCAGTTCTTTCAATGCATTTCTGCAACTGTATTTCAATACTAAAATAGTCATCCTGACATTAGTAGGGAAATGAAAATCCTTTCCTTTCATCCTCATGGATTCAATGTCATACTTGGCTGGATTAATAAATGGGTATATCACCAATTGTACAAGTAATATATTTCATCCATCGATATCTTGTTCGTGACATTCACCCCTAATTCCTTCATATGAGCTTTGAGTATAAATGGAAGTAATCTGGAATATTCTGTTGGAACTGAAGCAAACTATGTTTGATTCGATGTCCTGTATTATAAAAGCACTTTATGCATTCGATCGAGATTTAACGAAATAATATCTTTTGGTACACAATATTCAGTTTTTGCATTGTAAATTTAATCGTTATTGGTCTGAATACTGATTATTAGTGGAATAAATTTATTTAACTCTGATGAATCGTTCCAAAACCAATGAATATTTATTTTCAATTACGGAACAGATTTTGGGGAAAGACTGCAAATTGTATCAAGTGCATATACACACTTGCTCAATAGTATTCAATTGAGGTGAGTGAGGAAGCTATGAACTGTGTTTTGTTTATTTTCCGTTTCAAGAAAGTCGTGGATCTGACTCGTTTATTGACTGGGTGAGTTATCAACTATAAATATGAAATAAGGACCACCAATGCTTGGATTCTGTTTCAAACATATGGTCTATTCGGCCTACCAGCATAATGTTAACCCAAAGCATAACTCCGCTTGACAAAACAAGATGTCTTTCCGTTCATGTCCTCTGGGGATCTACACTATTTCCATAGTGTTAGCCGTTAAAAATCTGTGTTCATAAATAAGCGGCATTCGTCACTGAACATTAAATTTTCCCAATGTCCCAGTCTCTAATACCAATGTTCCAAATTACAATTTAAGCAAAATCCTTTATGGTTAGATGTGAAGGGAATACAAACTGTTTACGGATAAAAATGGTTGAGTCTCCTGTAAACAGTTTGCCTGAAAACTCACTCTGTATGAAAGTTGCGAGCGCTGAACCAATTGTTCTCTATAAATATCTCTCTAATGTCGCTCAATAATTGCTATATGTTATTTTCAGTGAACAGCTTGATACTGATCAACTGTTAACATTTCCGAAACTTTGAAGTCTCTGCTTGATTTGAGATTGCACACTTATGTACAATGAAAAATCTAGACTCTTCGGTTTGTGATCGTTTAGACTCAAAATTTCTCATGAATCTTCCTTCAGCAAACATGTACATAGTTCATTAATTAACCATCATTCGTTCTGTATAATGTTCCTGCGCATATGAATTGTACGACACATGTCTGAACCGCTTACGCTAAAAAGAAACAAGTTCATACCCATTCTGACTAGAACAGCTCTTTTTTTCCTCCATATTAAGACGTCTACTAGAACAATTTATATTAAAGCAAAGCTTCAATTTCAGCAGACAATTCTCCACTTTCTTATTTAGAGCAAATTCACCAATATTCACAAACATTTTTCCTCATTTAAGGAATTATGATTAAAATTTATACAGCAATGTTTATGCGTATGAGTATCCATATATATTTAATACTGTATTTTTTTCCATGTAAAATGTTTTTCTAATATAAACAGCACTTAATTTCTTATTTTGTAAAGAAAAGCATAAAAATTAAATGTAGTACAAATTATTACTTAAATACTTAATATTCATTCACAAATCTGACACATATGAGTAAAACTATAGGATAAATTTAAAATAAGGGATGATAAAGAGAATTAGAAATTAACAAATAGCAGTTATATATGTATGTATGTATATATATATCATGGGTATAGAGTAAAACAATGAAAAATATATATATGTATAAGAATTAAAGTGCAAGCTGTTCCCTTGATGCATGTTATTACTTTCAACAAAATCATCCATAATAAAACTTTATACCAGATGTTACTAATTTATTCGGGAAAACTTATTAAACATAAATGCGCGCAGATGTGTATAAAGATGAAAATATTAACAATGGATCCATTTCAATTCACTTTGCAAGATAATATTAAATTATTAGAATGTAATTAATTATTGAAAGAAAGAAATACTGTGTTCTTTCGTTTCTTATAAAAATGAATTTTTATTCTTGGTGGGAAATGTGCTTAACATATCGTGTAATGAATGATATTAAAGTTTGTCAGTAAGATTGTTTGACTACTTATCAAGAAATAGCACACATATCATTGTTTAAAATACATCTTATTTCACAATTGTATTGCCCAAATATTTAATTATTTTATCTCATTCTCTTGTCTCATCAATTTCTTTCCAGTTTTCTTTTTTTTCTCAGGAAAACATCTTCTTAATGATTATAATTAATAAGATAATAGCTGCGTTCCTTAAATTAATTTTTTTATAAAAGTGTCAGCAAAGGAAGAGTTGAGTACTGCTTATTTCCGTTATAATGAAAGTGTGAATTTATAAAATAAACTTTTTAATTAATAATGTTAAGGATAGTTACTTCTAAAAACAAATATAATGCTGACTTATCTTGTATTTTATTTAAATATCTAAGAGTATAAAAAAAGGAACGAACGGATTTAGAAATTTACATCTATCTATCTATCTATCTATCTATCTATCTATCTATCTATATATATATATATATATATATATATATATATATATATGTATGTATGTGTAGATATATATATATTACTAAAATATAGTTATCAGGAAAGTAAATTTCATTACTATTTAATTTTTTAATTAATAAACTCAAATATTTTTTTAAGTGCTCTTTTTTATTTCATAAGAATTTTACATTTTATCTCGGTGATCAAATGGAACTTAAAATGTAATTATGCAAATATTTGGAATAGATTTTGTGTAAATATTGAGAAAATCATTAGTGCCGTAGGATATAGTATAGTTAAATAATTTATTCCAATAATTTCAGATGTATTATTTTAGTGAATTCTATTTTTTATTCATTTTTATTTTTTGCTTCTAAATGAAATTTAAAGCCATTAGCGTTTCTCTGCACTGAACAAACAGAACGAATTTATAAGTATGAGTAATAACTGTTTTTGTACTTATTAAATTTCAGGAAATAAGCAAAAAAAATTAATTCTCTTAAATATATCAACTATTCTTTGGATTTTATTATTATTGATTAGTTCACCAGTAATTTCATAAGAATCCAAAATTTACTTTACCATTTGTGACATTGGGCGATTCACGATTTTTTCTTTATTAACCACGGGGAATGTATAATAATTTGAATCGCATAAAATTACAATTTATTCCCAACCAATATGAAACATGATTAGACAAATTAGATGATGATGAAAATGAAGTGAATTAGAGATCATGTTATATAAATAAAATAAAATTGGAGGAATATGAAGATAACGATTTACTGATAAAAATTTATATTTTTGTCTGAAGTAATTAGTTTTGTAGACAGAAAAGAATTTAGTTAAAGTATTAAACTGCAAAGTTATTGTTAATAAGAATTGTTGAGTTTCTACCAGTTATTTGGTAAGTTAAGATTTCATATTTAAATCATTTTCTTGGATTGTTGAATTAATTTACGAGGAGAGAGAGAGAGTGACTTAATATATTATCCAGTGATTATTAATAAAGTATTTTTCTTTGTTCTTACGTGTCTTCAATTTGAGTTCAGTTTTTATTAAGTAATATATTCGATTAAGATACGGCGGAAGAACAGTTCTTAATTAGACATAGCTAATTCTTTCATTTGTGACTGAATTACATCGATAGAATCAATAATACATGCAGTTTTACTGATTCAATGTCCTTCACTATTCAGTTCATTGGCCATGCATTGGCTGATCCGCTCCTGAACAGCTGTGATAAAATGCTGCTATTACAGCACTTTGCATTCCCGGTAAATCACCAACATTGTTTTTCATAGTAATACTGTAGTAATTTTGTTATTTATTAATAAATGTTTCAGTAAGTTTTCCTTTTCAACTTAATCCTTTCTGACTTGATTTTAGTTTACGAAGGCAGGTTCCGATTCTTTTCCAGGTATGTCGTATGCACTTATATTTGCTAACACTATTTTTTCTCTACATGTCTTTCACTATTTGTGAGTCACTGTCACTGTAATGAGATGAGAGTTAAGCAGTTGCAAATGGTAAGAGCGTTCAAAGATACGATATCCACTAAGATTCCATACTGGATGATAATTCAGAATTATTTCTTGAACAAGAGTGATCATGAGGTACAGTGAACCTTTTGTTTCGTGCACATATGCAACAATTATTCGATACAATTTCTATATCTGCAATTTTACCCGTATCATTGGATAAAACTGCTACACGCTCATTCCTTGATGCGTGACCTACTCGTTGCCAATTATCATCACAAGGAACACCATAGCTTTCCAAACCCTCCTGCTGATGATTCATCTTTTTTATTTCAGAAACTGCAGTATTCATAGAATCCTATGCAATAGCTGATGCAATTTTAACAACTACTTTTCCCAGTTCCTGAGAACTAGCTTTGATAAACATGACATATTTAATGCAGCAATCAGGTTTTTCGAACCATTATGGCCTTTTCAATTTAAAGCATACCTAGAGCAAACTGAATATTAATTCATTCATATTGTTTCCTTTTTTTTAATGATGAAGAACTATGAATGAAATTATTGTTTCTGTATTTCAAGAGCATATTGGACTGAAAACCAAAACTGGACTCTTCCTTGAGTTTTAAACTTTATAATAAACACAATAGGCAACTCATCATTTCATTGGCACTTGAAGTAATTTCTATGTTATAAAATCTATTACCAAGTTTATTTATATCTATTTTGAAGTTATCTTTAGTTATTGTTTCCTCAGTTCCAACTTTACATTCACTGATCGTGCTGACAGTATCAGTTGTCTGACAAGCAGAATGACGATTACCAGGGAATTTCCTTTTCTTACATTGTCATTCATTTGTCGTACTACCCATGATTTAAACAAAGAATATTAATCTAAGAAACTATTATACTATTTAAACAATTATTCATACAGAAATAAGATGACAACCAAAAGAAAAACTCAAACGTAATCTAAACAATGTAGCTCAGCAAAGTAGTAAACAGAGTGTATACTGCCACTGAAGTTTTGAACTTTTACTACTAAATGTGATGCCAGATTTTTTGAAATGAATCTTAATATATTTTAAAAGATTTTTTTTTAAAAAAAAATACAAGCAGTAAATATTCTTAAAAATTTAAGAAACAAATGAATACGCTTGAGATAATTTTAATCTCGGTTTCGAAATCGTGACTTCCGGCAATTTTTTTGAAAATGGCCTGATATTAAAATGCTTATAACTTGCTTTCTATGTACCGTAGTTGCAAATGACGGTAGCTTTAGAAAGAAAAGATTTCAAATACTTTAGTGGATAAATAAAAAAAACATATGAGTAAATGTTCCCCGAATTTTGTGTATCTTAATACCTTATCGAGTAAATACCTTAAAATTCAATATAGATTAATGTGGAAATAACTTTTCTCTGTTATTGTAAAAGAAATTTGTGTAATATCTTAAACGCCAATTGATAGTAAATAGATAAAAAAAATATATTTAAAGGTGATTGCAAAAACAAGACGTTTCAAAATTAAACAGAAGTTAATGTATAATAATGCAATGTGATTCTTTGCAATTTCTTAATTGTAAATTGCTGTAAACATAATATTTCAAATTGCACACGAAAATGAACGCTCAAGGTATCCGCCTACTTTTAAAAAACAATTTTCGGTCAAAAAGTCGATTTTTTTATTTACGGCCTATTATTAAAGCCGGATTTTGTAGCTTTCTAGAACAGTTTCAGTTTCGTTTCTATCTTACATAGAACTTGAGTTATAAGCATTTTAATAATAGTATGTGTCAAATTTTAGAACTGGAAGCAGCATTCTGCTACCGGAAATGGAACTTTAATGTTTATTTTTCATTGATATTTTACGTAATATCGCCATCAAAATATCTTCCAACATGCAAGATGAATTTCCCAAGACCCATCTTTAAAATGATAAAGATTATTTAAAGAAAGTTTGTGTTTGTTTGAAAACTCTGAAATTGAATGCATGTGATGCAATTATACAATTTAACGAAGGATATCAAGGCTGCTTAAAAATCTTAAATAAGCTAAACATTGAAAATCTGGACTACTTCACTGTAAAGGGATACAAAAAGTTGGATTACAATCGAATCAGGGAATTAAAGCGTTATACAACACCTGTTAAATGTAAGTGTAGGAAAGTTTCATCAGGAAGAAAAAGATAACTTATTTAAGTAATGCAGATAGTGAACTTTACAAATCAGGTTCCTATTAATGTTAAATGTTTATTTAATTAGGTAAATGTCTGGGTTGAAATGTATTTTCATTTCTGTATGTTTTCTCAAAATCAAGATTTTAGTATTTTGCTTCAGCGCAAAACATCGTATTGAAAAAAGTTATGCATATAATGTTATGAAACTTTCATAGAATTCTCTATGAAAGTGAATTCAGGACTTGAATCTCTCCTATTGTAATAATTTGATTCCTTTGTATTTTATTGATGATAAAATTCAGAACTTGTCAAAAATTTGGACGCATTTTCTGTATGTTAAAGTACGACTTCAAATAAATATTTAATTTTCAGGGTTATAATTGTGATAGAGGCACAAATCCTAAATTAGATTCAATTCATAATAATAATATTTACAGAATTAAAATATCTCTACTTAAATTTCAGTTTTGGTGTTTTGCACAAGTGCTATTTTACTGTTAATTTTATGTATTTTAGAGCTGAAATATTAAAACAATTATTAATGTATGCAAATTTTACATTATATTTTAAGTTTTTAGCCATATTTTATAATATAATGCACATAAAACGTTATTTATTCAATTATTTAAAAAAATCCTCTTCGAAGTTAGGCGGATACCTTAAGTCGAATAAAAGATTCAGGTCTTCATTATTAGTTAGTATAAAGATTAATTGCATTAAACTATTTTCGATGTAATTAAAATCAAACTGTGTAACATAATCCGTGTAGGATTATTATTTAAAATACATTCATTAAAAGATGCTGCATCATTAAGTATTAATTTAAAATATCAGCATTATTTTTTGCACATATTTGGATTAAATTTTCAGACTAAAATTTTTAAAAAATATTTATTGATTTCAAAAGCAATGTATTCTACATTTTTTTTGTACTTTAAGCAATATTCGTTTCAAATTGATTTTTTTTTTTTATCAAATTCACACTTTTAATTGCTTAAGAGTAAACGAAAGTAATTGACTTCCTATTTTCATATTTTATTTTCATATATTCATTTTCATATTTCATATTCCGTCATATTTTTATATTATAGGTCAAATTGAGTAAACCCTTGACTGAAATTATGATTATTTATTGAGAAGAATTATTTACAAAATTTCTTAGTAAGACTTATCCGTAGAAATATATATATATAATGTACTTTATCTATACATAGGATTTATTACTTGTTTTAAATGTGTAATTTTCTGTCTTGGAAATTATATCCGGATGAGCACACAAATATACCAAAATTCGCATAATTCTTCAGATTAACTATTTTTTTTAATCCAAGTGAAAGCGAGAGAAATCTTAAATGTGATGAATTTGCCATTAGGTTAAGATTTGCTTCACATGCTACAGAAAGTTTCCAGTCGAGCAAGGAAAGGAAAGGAAAAGAGAAGTAACAAAAATTAAAACACACACACACACATATATATATATGGGGGGCGTGTGTATGTGTGTGTTTGAGTGTGTGTACTTTAGAATATTGCGATATAGTGGTATAGAATGATGTGACATATAAATAAATGATTTTTGGAGAAAGTAGTAGCAATCAAGGAGATTAACACCTGAGCACAATAAAGAGTCATAATTTCCTTGCAATTGTTAATTTATTGATCAAGGATTTTAATATTATTAAGAATCCAATACATGTTAAAACTCCCTAACTTTTATTCGGAGGAAAGAGACAGCTGCCTACCAGAAATATGTATGGTGGCGATCTACTGAATATTAATTTAACTGATTCTCATTCTTCAGTTGAGAGCTAACACTCTAATGCCAACTTCGATCATTTTTTATTCCGACATCCTGAAAGCCAAACAATTATTTTCCCATTTTACATGCAACACGTGAATTAAGTTCAGACTACCTGATCGTCCGTTATTTCCACTTCTTTTCGTAGTCATTTGTCTTGTTATCGCTGCTGCTGCTTTTCGAACAAACACTGTACTATTAATAGGAAAGACTTGCATCAAAGTACGATATGTGGTCCTCATGATGTTTTAACAATGGGTTATTAAATTTGTATGGTCTATATTTGAATCTTTCCATTTATAGTTGAAAATCCAGTTCAGGGGTTATTACACAATTAATGCAATGTAATGCAATCGGATCTTTCGGAAGGAGAAGGCCCTTTATTTCTCGTTGTGGTAACTCTACACCCATCTAAAGCGACGCATTTAAATACAAAACTGGGATGGATTTGGGAATGTTCACTGACAAAATCCTCTTCGAGTCGTCTTCATTAAAAAATCATTTTCAACTTCGTATAGAATTTTTTGCAGTTCCTTTTAGTTTTGTTGGATGAATCATTTCCTCTGTTTTAACCTCAGAGTCATTAGTAGTAATACCAAAAAAATATAACATTGAAAGAGAAATACAATCTCATAGACCGTTCTGGAAAAATGCAACTGCTGTACGTTGTGATGAGAGAGCGTTATGTTCAAGGACACAAAACAGGAAATTAAAGGCAGAATCCTTGTTATTGGTCTAAGCATATTATAGTATTGAAGGGAGGAATATGTTGATTACGTGTACCCTGTTATGAGTTAAAAATGGATAAAATGACGCAATTTATATTACCCTTTTATTAAATTAAAATCACACAAAAATATGGCAGATATGTACAGGACAGTATTTATTTATGTATCTGTTTAAAATTATTAATCTATGCCTGGATTTCATTGTACAGTAAGTATTTCAAGACGCAGATTATGTTTTATACATATTTCTCAACATATACTCAATTTTATACAGTAGACTTCGTGTTGTTTCTTTGTTAATTTTCAGACGAATATCAACTTAATATTTCTATGGGAAACCAAACAAACCTAACTAAATCTCTGAGCACTTCAATGAAAAGTGACCTGAATTTTAAGATCAAAAGGGAATTTTTACCAAATGTATGTAATATGTTTCTACTATGCAGTCTGCTTCATATTTTTTTTTAAATTCCTACTATTAGCTCACACTCTCTCTATATATCTTGTTAAAATTTTCAATCGATAATAAAAAAAAATTTATTCATCCACTCACGTTCAAATACATTTTTTTAAACATGTAGTGAATGATATTTGAAGTTAATGCAGTTTTTTCAAATATTCATTTATTTAATTTAATTTAATTTAATTGGTGAAAATGCAGTTTAGCCTAACCATTCGGCTTGATTTCAAAAATTGCCAAACTTGGCGATTTTTTTTGGCTGAACGTTAAGTCTGTGAAGCGGACCAGGGTAACCACATTTGGTAAAATACCACCAAATCATTCCTGCCACCAAGGGTGGTTGGAATAAACTACATTTCAACCATTTAATTTACCGGATGAATTGAGAAACAAGCCAATGCTTCTACTAAGTCATTGGTCTTATAATGCCAAAATTGGTAGAGCTTTGGCGTAGAATCTTCATGCTTTCGGATCGAATCTCGTCGAAGCATGAATTTTTTTTATTTAATTTTCAAATAATTTATTTTAGTTTTATATGGGAGAAAGAGATTTCCCTTATATAAGATATTTAGCAGGAAATAAATTTAGGAATGAATACCATCAGTAACGAAGCATGTAGATCACTGGAAAGATTTCTTTTTCCACTTAATATTGTGATTCTGTCACATATATATTAATATACATATTTACATTAATTGTAATTATATTATAAAAAAGTAACAAAAATAAAAAAATTTCTTTATTGACCTAAGTAGTATTGACTTTAAAAACTTTTTTTTTTATATTACTTTTTTAACTAATCCTACTCGTTCTATATCACTTATGCGGTGGAAGCTTTTACTTCAATAAATGACATATAGAAACAATGTTATAGTTATTATATTTTTTTTTCATTTTTGGATATCAAAGCATTTGGTTATGAAAAAAAAAGTGAATTCAAAGCACTTAATTTTAATTGCTTAAATATTTATTTAAAATTATGAAAAGTCACAAAAAGTACCGTAAAATATTTTTAAAATATTGCATATAAGCAATTCTTGTTTATTCAACAGCAATTTTATATCGTAGGAAAATGAAAAGATCTCATAAAAGTAGAGATTGAGTGAGACATTATTATAAAATAATCACAGAATTTATTTTCAGCACTTTAGTTCACATTCATTCAAAATTTAATGTTATACTTTTTAAATATTTCTATTTTACTTTTAATCCACAAAACAGAAAAAATAAAAGAATTCAAGTTACTTTGTACTAAGGAAAAAAATTAAATTATATAAAATTAATTAGAGTTATTTTAAAAAATGAAGGAATGCAAATACAGTTTACATTTTGGAAATAAATTTAATATACATTTGTAAGAAACTACTTTCTGATTAGATACTATGTGAAATTTGTTGAAAGTGTTTCTATTTATTCAAAAACTTTGTGCTCCAAATACAAATTAAAACATATTTGATTATTTGTATCCATTTCAATATTACATTATCACTACGTATGTTTCCAAGTAATCATTTTCTTTCTAAGAAAATCTAAAAGAACATTTTGCTATCAGTATTAACATTGATCAAATACCGTAGTAGAAGATAAAATGCAGAATTTGCATCTCGTATAATGACAAATATCTTCTTTTTAAACTTGTAAAATATCCTTCATGTGCACTAAATGAATTTCCTAATAATTTTGAAATTTCAAATTAAAGGTTGAAATATTTTTAACGAATTATTCAAACAGGTTTGCGTATAAAGTACAGTATTATGTTATGTACTGAGTGTTTTCCTTAATTAGCGTAATTCGAGATAAATTGAATAAAATTACTATTGCATTATCTGTAATTATAAATACACAATATAAAACACTTTACAAAGAATACACACAACTGCACGTAAAATACACATTGATAGTTTAATAAAATTATGTTCTGAAATTCATTAGAAATCATCAAAAATTATTGTCAAATGCAATGCAGAATTAAATTTCAATTATAAATTGCTTCTAACCTATATGAAAGATATTAAATGAATAAATACGATCCATATAAATTACGATTAGCCTTAAGAAAACTATGTAAATTACTTTTTTATGTAAATGACATAGGTTAAACATTAATAGTTTAATAATCAAATTTATTCCTTTGTAAAGAACAGGTAAAAAAATAACTTGTTTGCAGGTTTTCAACTAAAGTTAAATATGAAATTCGCTTGGCATTAGAATTTCAAGGGAACAACGTGTTTGCTGATTATAATTAGGTTTCATCTTGCAATGGATCAATATAAGAAGTACTGAAATGTTGAACACAGAAGAAGGTGATGATTCTATTAAGTGTTCTATTTTACCTTAAATCCAAAATGTTATCAACTTTCTGCCAACATTATTAAATAACTCTAAAGAAAATAGCCTTGCCTGAAGCAAAGAATTCTTGTTAATTCGATTTGTAACTCAAAAATGAAAAGAAAAGGCAGGCGTACTTCACAATGAAAAGAATTTTCAAAGACACGAAATATAAATGAAAAACTTTCCTGTCTCAAATACTCGAAAGTATACTTTTTGAGAAATAATAGAAGGAGAAATAAAAAAAGTTATTTTTTAATGGAACTTTTTTTTTCACTTAAAGCTATTTAAAAATACTGCGTTACTTAAATGTAAAATGGTATTTTCAGTCGAATCATAATTGCAATTTTCTCCGAGATAAATAAGAATCAGTGTATTAGAAAATATTGAATATTAATTATAAAAGGGGAGTGAATGAAACAAAAAATGCGATGCTCTTCCATACAAGTACAAATTTTATTTAAATTCATATTTCATCTGCTAAATGAGTATTATAAATCAATTATATAATGTTTGCAGAGGCAGCAGATATCTTGAAGAACATGCCCTTATACGTATCAATATGTAGCTAGAAAATAATATTGCACTAACATAATTTTAAATTGTTAAAGTAAAAATGTAACGAAATGATAAATTTACACATATATAATTATTGCGCTGTTAATAATTTCGAAAGTAAAAAATAAAATATGAATAAAAAAACACAGGGCGGTGATACTGTGAGATGTAGTGAGTTGCTCTCTCCCTTGACTGAAAATAAAGAAACATTGCTGGACATGATGAAAAGAAAAAGGTAAAAGCAAAAAAAATAACGGCAACTATTTAAAAATGGTTTTTGTTCCATTGGGAAATATTCAGAGCTTAAGTCGCCTTGTGTAATCTATTTTAAAATAAAATTAGCTGATAACAGAAAGTGTAGTGTCACTTCTTTACTGACAACTTGAATCGAAGGTGGTAAAATGACCCTTGCGGCATCATTTCGAATACGTTATGAGATTTCAAGATCTAGACAGGCATATTTGATTGCAAAAAAGGTAATTGGACTGTGTGCAAAATGTATCGTAAATGGTATGATCGGAGAAAAGGTAACAAAAAAATTTGCCTGGTACCATTATCTAGCAATACACTGTAGCGTAGAATTAATGATTAAGCAATGATTAATGACTAGGTGGATTTAACTTTTGAATAGAATGAAATTGAATTATTTTACGTATCAAATTGATGATTCGACGGAAGTAGCAAATGACGCACGCAATGTTGGTAGTCTATGTTAAAAATTCTTTTAAGAATTCTGTTCAAGTAGATACCCTATTTCTAAGCATTTTGAAAATCTTTAAAATTGGTGAAAAATTTCTGACAGTCTATAATTCCTTTATGAACAAAGTAATAGTCTAGACTAATTTAGAGGGGTGTGCCCAAATGGTGCAAAATTATTCACAGGAAAATATGCTAGTATTCTGAAACAAGTAAAAAAGATCAGTGTGAAAAGTGGATGAACGCATTTTTGTATTCATAGACAAGCATTGGCATGTAAGTGCATTCCTACAGAGTTACCTAGTACTTTTAAGTAAAGCTATAAAAATTTTAAATTTTATAACATGCGTGTTTGAAATGAAGTCCGAAGTTCAAGCATTCCTTAATGATCAATTATTTCATTTGTCATTTTATATGACTGACTTAGCGGACATCTTTTGTAAATTAAATGAATTAAATCTGTCATTCCGTGTCGCAAAGATAACCATTTTCAGTGCGGTTGATAAAAATAGAGCATGCTAAAAAATAGACCCTTGGATATAATGCTCGCAGACAAACTATAAATGATCTATTCTCTCAGCAGCGTCTTGTAAGAAAATTCAATTAAATTGATGATAACATTCAAAACAATTTATGTGAACATCTGAAACATATTCAAATAACTTTTGATGACTATTTTTAATGGAAGCAATATATCCCTACTAAAACACAGGATGCGTATTCCTTTTCAAGGTTATGTAACTTTAGAGAAGTTTCTAACTTTATAGGAAAGAGAAAATCTCACTGAGTTATCCTGTAAAAGGTCTCTGAAAGCGGTTTTTAGATCAATATTAATTGACTTCTGGATCAGTATTACAAATAAACATACAGTGTTTCAAAAAAATATATATATTATTTTTTTTTTACTGTTTAGTATAACATCTATATGTTAGAAAGAATTTTCAACACATACTTAAATAAAATATAAACACAGAAACATATTTAATGCAGATATTGATCTAAAATGAAAATTGCGAGGCATGCAGTGAAACTTTGAATTTATTTGTTCCATCAGTTCACAAATATTCCGTTGAGAGTTTTTTGGAAATTCAACGTATGCATAACAATTTTGAATGTTTAATTAATTTCGTATTTGTTTCTTGTATCTATCATTTAATTTTTTTACGTTTAAGTTTTCTTTCTTGTTAATAATTGTTGTACAATATGGAAAGTAAGAGATCTACAAAATTTTATTTTCTTACCTTTACTAGCGATTCCTTACTATACCAGTTTGTTTTGGATTTCGGAAGGACTTCACAAGAAAGTTAAGAGCCGATGTTCTTGTTGATACAAATTTAAATACCAAATTAAGATGAAATTGAATTTTGGAATCGTTTATATGCATATAAACATTAAGTTTCTAAAAGAAATCAAAGGATTACATCTGACATAAAGGAAACAAATTAATTCATAACAAATTAAGAATACAATAATATTTTATGAGCGAAAAATTATTTTACTGAAATACCTCTAGATGGAACTATTATTTTACAAATCAAAGCATAAACTTATTTTCTTTCTACAAGTTCATTTACTCCATCAGCTATAATGTTTGAAACATGAGACATAAAATCCAGATGTAATATTTATTTACTTTCTAACTGAATTCTTATAGATATAAAAATTAACTTCAAGTATTCAAGAGCCACCTAGAGTACAATACTATGAAGGAAGCTTACAAACAACGTGAAACTTTCTCCTTAATATACGAAAATTATTAGCCTTTTAGTGCAACTTCAAGTCATGGATGCTTGTAGTGCCAACAACAAGAAATAACAGAATGCTATTGTGGAATAGATTTCTGGGTTCTATAACCACAGTATACGTGGAAAACCTGAGTATAAAGCATGGAAAAAGTTCACTTATGTATGGTTCTGATTTCCACCGAGAAAGAATTGTTGCATGTAGATAATGCGAGTTATCCTTCCAAGAATTCGTTAATTGTATTGGGAGTGACAAAGCAACAGTAATTTGGATCCGCAATCATTGGATGTTTGTGTGTGTATTCGGGAGGAAATGATTGACCGACGGCTCTGATTCCAACAGTACACATAATGACAGGAATATTGTGAGTGTGACAGTGATGGATTATTGACAACATTAGGAACTAAATTATAACAAATACGGTCTGTTGCAAAACAATCAGTGCTCGTGCGTATTATTAGACATCACTAGCAGCAAGTAGAATATTCACAAACGTGCATTGTTGCAGCTACTTTTTTCTCAATACCACTGTCACTTGTGTCTGCAATCGCACATTGAGAAAATGACATGTACAACAAAAAAAATGCGTCATTATCTTTAGAAACGAGCCATGCTAATGCTTGCAAAACCACCATGGTCAGTGTAATGTCTGGAACACGGAGTTGTTGTTTAACTGTTTCCTTAAGCATCTCCACAATGTTCCACTCCGTATAATGGATTAGGATGGTATGTAATCCTCTTTCGCACCTTCATAGTTTGCATTGCTGATACAATGACCAGCCAGTGCTACAGCTCTGTGGTATGGAGCCTATTGTTTTTCCTTGATTTCAAAACTCATCTGTAACCAAATGCAACAGAAAATTAGGTGATCGCACCTGGCATGCAATATTCGAAATGTCTTCACCAACTAGAGTTCATTGTTGCACTTTAGTCTGAATGTTCTTTCTATATTTTGTCCATTCAATGCGTCTTCTTGATAATTTTGAAACGAGTTGGGCGGGAAACATCGCCCATTAAAGTTGGTATCAACATTGGAAACGTGATAAGCTCCGCAGTGGTTGCTGTATACAGGGCAAAACAATTTTAGATGTCTTGCTGGGGGCTAATATACCCCCAAAACACATCAAAACCATATATCATTTGATGTGTGAAATAAAAGTATTGCAAAAAGTGATGGCAGTATTCAATGTTATTTCATTGTATTCCTTTCCTTGTAAAAGGCTGTATTTTTAATAATTACACATTTGTGCTGCATGTTAAATATGGCATTCGGATACTGAATTAAATTCGGCATTTTGATATCTTCTGTAATTTATTGTTTCTCGTTTTGTAGGGATTTGCTTTTCCAATGATAATAACTATTTTCTTATTTTAAATTGTATTTTCATCGATTATAGAATATGTCGAAAAATAGTTTAATACTTATCATGTGAGCAAAATTAGGTTTTCAACATTAAAGTAAGTCTAATTATATTATATTGTTCACTATTCCACCATTTAAACTAATGTTAAAATTATTGTGTGTTCAATAAATAAAAGGTGAAAATAAATTAATAGACATTATCATTTAGAAAATAATGCATGAATATTATCCAAACAGTTTAAATGATATTAAGATATTTTTCAGAGAATTATTATCTATATGCAGTCAAAATAATTTTTATATCGAAATAAAATATTTATTTCATATTTAACATATTTATACAAAAAAAAAAGATTTCAAATTAATAAGCGAACAACAATTCATGTTAATACAAAAGTGTACATGCACATTAAGGAAACTGAAAATTATTGCATAGTTTATCAATTGAAAGTAATGTAATGTCGTGTAAAATATCATTGCAAATCAGTGATGGGTAGTAATCTCTTACGCATTGAGGGAATAAGATTCGTGTGTATCAGTATCAATATTAGATAATGCTTGCTAAAAATTCATTTTTATTAGGAAACTTCATTTAGGAAATTGTATTTTCTATTCTTCCTGTTATGTTTATCTCATACGGACACAATGAGATTAAAATCTGGGGATTGAGAATTTTCCTCCAATATACTTCAGTGAAGGAACGGCATTTATAACTTCAGTTTTTATTCTTGGGCAGCCAAATTTTACCATGCCAATCACTTCCGAAAGCATTAAGTAATTACTTACTCTCATAGTAAAAAGGACAGTTTTAACAGAATAAAAATCAACTGTAGGTATATTCATTAGCACAGTTTCTCATTTTCCTTTTCATTGCTCAAGAATTAAATGATTCGTTTTGTGGAATTCTTCTATTCTTCTGATCTGAATTTCTTAAAAGCCACTTCCAAAATATAGATTATTATGAAGAGAATTTTACAGGGTTTTTTTTGTGTGTATATTCTAGTTTTTTGTAATTTGGGTTTTTTTTTTATCACTTCCTTTAATAATACATTGTTTAATTGATAAAAGTGTTATAACTGAGAATTTACTTTCTCAATATATTTTAATTTGTTATATATCGTTCATTTATTAGGTGCATATTGACGTGTGATTGTCTGATTTTAAAAATGCAAATTCAAATCTTCATTTTGAAATAATCGACTATGGAAAACAATTAAAATATTATGCGATATATGGAATTTTGAAGCAAAATATAAATTCATACCAATGCTTTGAAATAAATTTATATATTTGATGAAATTAATTACTGACATTAATTAACTCCCAAATTCTTAAATTATAAGGAAAACCACATTTTCATTCACAATCTTGATACATTTTTTTTACTTGGATATAAAATGTAATTAAATTAATTGTTAGAATAATGCAATAAAAAAGTTTCAAATGAAATAATGCAAAAGGTATTTTTTTTAAAAAAAAATCACATCTGAATTTCCTAACGAATCATCAAATTACAAATTTTCAAGTAAATTTGTTTAGATATTTTTAAAGTAAGAAAAACCCTACTCTGAAATAAGAGTTGATAAAACATTTACTATTTTTAATACTCATTTTTTCCAAAAAAAACTTTGGAAAATGTTGATTTATGCATTATTAAAAGTCAAAAAAGTACATTTCCTTTAATTGAAGGAAATACTTTATACTAAATTTATTCTCTTACCTCGAAATTTCATAGAAGAATTATTGAATTAATTTATGTGAATGTGTTGAAACGGAATTTTATTAATTCTATTTACTTAACATTTTTAATTATTTTTCCTTGAAGCAAGTATAAATTGGAAGGTAGCTTAAGCACAAAAAGAAATTTTTTAATTATATCTGAATTAATGTACCAACGTAAAACCTACGCATTAAATTCTTTAGATTTTTATTTCCATTTTTGAATGTATAAATATTTTACATCAGGAATGAAACCTGAAACCCGTTGAACGAAGCTTTGTAATAGCCTTTACGCACACACATATAACATTTTAATCCCTAATGTATTTTTTTTTATATTTTTAAGTTTGATGAATAGTTTAAATTCTATTTCGTAGAATTTTTAAATTGCTGTTGCTAGCATTTATCATATTTCCTACTAAACAGCATCGAAATAATATTTCAAAATTCAATCATTTCTTGTTATAATTTAATGATAAGGTGCCCTTTAGAATCTGTATGAAATTATAGTATTTAAATTATAACTCATAACATTTTTAAATTATCAAGTAAACCATTCTAGAAAAAGTCGAATTATTCTTTACAGTTTAAAATATTAGATATATATTTTGAATGGGTTGCAAATTTTATATTAAAAAATTGCATATTGGACTTATATATCCCATTGGGATGTGCTTTATCCATTTATAGATGCAATAAAAATGAAAAATGAAAATTTTCAGAAATGAACACAAATTATATATTTAAAATTATTTAATCATTTGATCAGATGTAAGTACATTTATTGCATATTAAAGTTATTGTAAGCCCAAGAGCTCTACAAAATCTCTGGAAAACAAATTCTAATATCTGAAGATAACTGAAATACCTGGAATTGACTGAGAACAGGCCACAGAAACATAATTTGTTTTCAGTAGATATAACATGAAAAATTTAATCCTTTATGTTTTATTTCTGCTTGTATATATTTGCATCAAACTAAAAAATTCAGTCAACGTAAGGAATATTATAAAAGAAAAAAGATAAGCATTAAAATATGCATAGTCATAGATAATTTTTTCTACTGCTTAGTAGATAAGCAGCACATAATATCAACATATTCTGCTTAAAAATAATACTAGTAATTTAAGGAAAATTACTCAAAGTTATTGTTTTCTCAATGCAGAACATAATATCAATATTATTAGAAATTCTATTATATATATATGTATATATATATGAAACAAATTAATGACAAAATAGAAAAAGTGAATTTAAAATCCAAGGTTGTTTATTCATTTCGATGAGCAAAAGAAGCATGGGGTATACATTATTAAATCGGAGAAGACAAGAGAAATTATTTTTATCATACTATAGAACTAATATATATATATAT
>BMAW01104674.1:0-14380 GCA_019974015.1 Nephila pilipes
TGTGTGTGTGTGTGTGTGTGTGTGTGTTTCAATTATAAAATGTGTGTTTAAAGATAAACTCTTAATCTTCTGAGAAATTCAGCATGTATCTTTTATATTCAAAGTACAAATATATAAAGCATTTATAAACGTGATTAAAAACTGCTTGCGTAGAAATAATTTTTCTTCATATTTGATGTGTTATTATTGCAAAAATAATAACATATAAAATAACATATAAATCATTAGCATTCATTCATATCATAAGGTATCATGTACAAAACTATAAACATTAATTTAAAATTAAATAAAACATTTTTTAAAATTTTGAGTCCAAACATTTCTGAATTTTACATTTCGAAAGTCGTTTTTAATGAAATTCTCCAATACAAATTTAATTGAGCAATAGAAAATCAAAGTTTAGTTTTTTATTACTCTTAAAAATATTTGCTATGAAATCTAATTGCCTTCTACGCGAGATAAATCAAATAACTTCAAATTCAAGACATATACGAAGTTATATTATTGAACAAAAATTCACTGATGTAAAAATAATTGTATCAATATTCGAAGAAGAATGTAAGAAAAAAAGGCTTAGTAGTTGTACTTTTTTAAGATTATTTCCCCCCTCCAATTCCATAAAATATTCTCGTCTCCCTGATATCTGATATTTTGCTCTTTAAAAAAACATAAGGGTCGAAGAATTTTTTTTATATTTAATTCTAATTTTTTTAGGTTTGTTTGACACTATTGAATTAATTGAAATCGTATATTAAATTTATTTTTATGTGTTAATTATATTTGTAAGAACACCCGTTACAAGTATGATAATTATTTTTAACAGAATATTTTATTAGCATAAAAGAAACAAAATAATCCTCCAGAAAAACATATTTACATTTTTTTCTTTACATGTTTCGTCAAGGTTTGCTCATTTATTTTCAAGCTTGACAAAAATAATGAAATCATTTTAATTTTTCCTCATAACATAAATCTTTCCAAAAAAAAATAATAAATTCTAATGCTGGCTTTAAGTTTCTAACAAAAAAAGAAATTTAAAATTTAAATCATGAGAAAATAATTTATAATTCCTTGTATGATTCGAAATTTTTTGAAAAAAATTCTTGGACGTTGAATTGTTCGCGATTTCCTCTTCGCTATCCCGGGGGATATTTTGGTAATTTGCATTGCAAAAGTAACAACTCCTTGACTAAAATGAAATGTAATTAGTTAAATTAGATGAAAATAAGAATGTAAAATATTGAATTAGAAGTGAGAGAAATAGAATTTAATTCAAAAATAAAAAAGATAAAAATCGAAAAACTTATATATATATATTTGTAAATTGGATTGAATTATTGTAATTAATCGTTTCTATTGAAATAAAGTGAAAGCGACTTCCAGTTAGAGTAATAGGTTGCAATCCGAAAGTATTTGCCCCTGTTACAATCAAGAAGTGTTTAAACCGGAATGAGTGATTTGGTAAGTCGAGACTTTATTATATAATATAAACTAGGCATAACTGGGTTAAAAAAGATTCGAGAAAGACCGATCTTGAATATTCTGTGTTGCTTTTTCTGGTGTCACTTCCATTAGATTATGTTAACCTATTGATTGTTCAGTTAGACTTCGGATAGATGTGGAATTAAATAATTAAGGAAGGCCATTACAAATATTCTCCTCTCTCTCTGTACATGTATATATATATATATATATATATATATATATACTAGCTGATGCCCACCCGCTTCACTGGACAGACGTTAATATAATATTTTGGAGCCTATACGTAAGATATCAAAAAAAATTTCAATTTTTAAAATTGTAATAATAATCTAAATTTAAAATTTTAAGAAATTGATTGTCAGTAATTATGGTTATCCTCAACATTCAAATATATAAGAAAAATTAAAAAAAAATTAGTAAAAAGTCACCTTATATACATATAATTTGGATAAAATTGATTTCGCCGTATACACGTTTTACCTAATATTGCCAAAGATGAAACCTTTTGTCAGAATATTTATCATGTGTTTGGTTTTCAAATGAAATACCCTCGCAATGGCATCGTGTCTATCATAAGATTTTTGTCCTTGCCTCAAGACATTTTGATATCTGACCATTTAGGATTGCAAGTGACTGCAATCCTAAAAATAAGTCGTGCCAGTCGGGACGTCCAAAATATCTTACGTATGTCATAGCTTCTTCAGTTCGTTCCTACATGTAGCGAGGTCCTCCAGTAAACGAAGATTGTCTTAAGTGTGTGCTACTCCGTAAAAAGTCGCCATTTTAGTATTTTTCAAAATACCGCCAAGTTT
The DNA here is from genome assembly GCA_019974015.1 of Nephila pilipes. Classification (NCBI taxonomy): domain Eukaryota; kingdom Metazoa; phylum Arthropoda; class Arachnida; order Araneae; family Nephilidae; genus Nephila; species Nephila pilipes. The sequence goes on from BMAW01104674.1 coordinate 2,298, forward strand.
TGGAGCGAAACTACGTTCATCAAATTCATTCCAAATTCAGAAACTCAATTTATTCCAAACTCATTTATTTCTATCACTAAAAATCACTATATATATATATATATATATATAACAGCTTTTTACGACATTGATTGTTTGCTACGAATATCTAGTATTACTGCAGGTTAATAATACCCTGTTTTAACAAATAAACGATAGTGAAAAAAGAGCTTAGTAAATAAAGTAATCTACTGATACTACCTAATGATTTCAACAAAATTAGAATACATACTTAATTACAATAAAATTTAATTCAGATGCTTATTAGAAGGCGAAGTAACTCTTCTAAAAATTTTATTCCACACACACATTAATATTTATCTTGAATAAGAACCTAATTATCTTGCTTGGTTAAATAATAAATAATATTTAACTTTTTATTGCCTATAATTAGGAGTTCCTGTTTTATTTCAAACATTCATTTTTAATAATTGAACTTAGAAATGCGTTTACTTTCAGTAATATTCAAGTATCTCATATTAATGAAAACTAAAATTGAAATTAATTTTAAATGTATTTCCTCTTAAAGATTAATTTTAAATCTACTTTCACGAGGTCAAATGTAATCGAATTATTTGACTATTCTTTCAATGAAAAATAATTTATTTTTTACGCAGAACATTTCTTTTTAATGTCCGGATGCATTAGGCGAAATAAATGCTCTACTCTGACGATTTCCAAAAGGTAAAAATATATATATATATTCTTTTATTTAATTAAAATAAACATTTGCTTCCATTCCAAAGCTATTACCTAGCGCTTTGAAAATGCTATTCACATTGTAAATTCATTTCTTTCCAAGAAAACTTTACGGCAAGGTTCTAATGTGTTCTACTCACAAGAACTGAAAAGAATGTACGAATTTATTCATTGTAAATTAATTTAAAGAAAATATTTTTGGAATAACTTTTTTTTCTTATTCTCTCTATTTTAGATAGCGTAACATAAAATGATTCAAACTTAATTTTGGTTTCTTACAAAATACCTTAGAGCGTGTTTCCCTACTTTTGTTTCTCATTTGTTCAGTTTTCTCAAGAGTTCCTTAAAAATTACATGGCAACTAAAGAGTACGAGGTTAGATAATCGAGTTTTTTCCTTCTGTTTTAATTACAGCAAAGTTCTTTTAAAATCTAAAAAATTAGGGGGTACTTTAAAATACTAGATCTTCCAAGTTAAAAGTTTACTATTGAGTTTTATTCAAATCGTAGACAAAAAGAAAAGTTCACTGAAAATAATTTAAATTTAAATTTCATCTTCTGTAATTCCAAAGTTTTTCAATATGAATAATTTTGGGCAGAATATAATTAGTTTACTCTCTGCAATATTACTAACATATTTTAAATTCAAAAAAGAAGCTTTATACTTCCATTTTCAGTTATGAATTATTTTTTTAAATTTCTATAAACATATATAACCCACGAATAATTGTAAATAAGTTCCATTAAAAAAATTCGGAGTTTTCTAAAATTAAGGTGTGTATGTCTAAGCAACGGGAGATACAACATTTTAATTTGTATAACATGTCGCTCCTACATTTTTGAAGAATAAAAGAGAATAAAAATAAATATAATAATAGATGACATTTTTATCGGATAATAATAATAGGGGATATTTGTATCACACATATAAAGACAGATTAAAATACTACACTCTTAGTGCAGTATGAATGAAAATGTATAATTATGTTAAAATAAATTTCTAAGCAAATATTTTTATGCTATTGAAATTATAGCAATATGATATATATTAGTACTTAAAAATTGGAACACTTTAGAATTATTGGAACATTTTAGACTTTACTTTAAGTTTCATCGATTCCATTTTTTATAACTGAAACGATTCTTTTGAAAAGAAGCCATGTCCAATTTTTTCCCGAATTCACTCTTTTCTTGTTTCGCTACCCTTTAGTATTTACTCATATATCTCGTTAGAAAAAGAGATGTATTCCATCCGTTACAGCGCTTCTAGATAAATCTTTTTTTCAGCGTTCATTTCCTGATTTGTTTTCTCCCAAAGCATGGTTCTCATCTACAACGCACTTATTCGCAGACAATCTCTCATACTGTAAATTATGTATTAAGCGCACTAATGACATTCTTCCCTGAAAAATGCTAAATATTGTCACATATAACGATGTAGCTGATTTTAAAACTTGGTATTCAACCTTTTAAGAAAAAGAAAGTTCTCGCCTTTCGAAGTAATAGAAAAGTCATTTCGAAAAGCAGAAATAAAAATTTATTTAGCATTGAACGACTCGTATGAATTGCATTTCACCATTGAAGAACTAGGAGTTGTGACAGCCAAGACTTAGATCGATAGTATGTAAGATAAAAAAAAAATTGTATTAAAGAAGAAACAAAAACAAGATGGCTCCCTGCAATGGATCAAAAATCCAGAAAACAATTCTGCATTATAAAAATGGGACAACAGGAAGCTGTATCAGCCTTCCAGCCTTTTATAAGGTCTTCACAATGAAATAATATATTAGTATACCCACAACTACTACGGACGAAGTTTTGAACAGCTGTCGCTTTCTCCTTTCCTCAACTTGTAAGGTTTCGTAGTCATATTTCTTTTCTTGCATGGATTTCATAAATATACATGTCTTTGAAATTTAAAGTGGACTGAATTTTTTACCAACCCAGGTACACTTTGAAAATGTCTCTTCTCAGCCAAGAAAACGACACTTATCTATTGTGTAAGAAATACATTTATCTTTGGCATCATGAAAGATCAAACATAATTATGTTTTCTGGCAAAATAAGAGAATTAGATATGGATAATTTTCACCTCATATAAAACATGCGAATATGGACCGAATATGGAGATGACCCCTTTTCAAAATGACCGATTCAATGTGATAATTAGTGCTACACGATCGCCAAGCAGGCGTCGTAAATTTTGGTTGTCCTTGTTATGCTCTTATTTACAGTTGAAGGATCGGAACTGGGTCATTGCATGCACAAATATCAGTAATGTCATCAGTTCAGGTGGGAGAGATAAGGAAGCGTTATTTACCTTTTCGGGAACCTTCACCTCTCCTGTTGACTCCTTTAAATACGAAAGTTCGCCAAGTTTGGCACACACACAGACGACACACTCTAACACACACATTCTGACGCATACAGTCATTACTGCTTTCAAACGCATAATATTTTTTACTTAAAAAACTTGTCACACAAAGTAAATTAAGGAGAAATGAATCAAATATGTTTTAGAGTTCAATCATTTCACCTCTTACAAGTACGCGGATCTTGTTAAATTTTGAACTTAAAACTGCAATTGACTAAACTCTAAATTAGACCAAAAGCTTTATCTTGTTTTAATTTAATTAGTTAATTCAATTCCCTTTCATTACATTGCTTGCTCTCTCTCTAAGTTTTATATACTGGCCTCTATACAACATAGAGCCATTAACTAATTTATACAAATCTATTTTAATTTACCACTAGCAAATAGAAAAAATAACTATCAGTTCAAAATATATAACAAGTGTTCATAAATATTTCGAAAATATTCTGACACAATTTATTCATGATTATATTCAAACTAGTTGTTTAATTACCGAACAAATTAATTAATCTACTCTAATTGATTTATAATAACAATATTTCAAGAAATTGTTACAGATTAAATAAATAAGAACTACGAAGCATGTTAAGAATTCATGCACGGAAAGTTTAAAACTGAAGTGACATGAAGCATATGTGACTCTTTCCCAAAATTGCATTCGAGAGATTTCAATCATAAATAATAAGTTTACATTTTTCAAACTACCCGAACGAAAATCGGTAATAAAATAAAGTAAAAAAGTATTTTAATCTTCAAATTCCTAAAATGAATTATATTGAGAAAAAAACCCGTCAATATTGGTATAATTCAAAAAGCTAACTTTTTCTCAAAAACATTTCTTTTATAGAAGGAATATTTAACTCTTCGAACAATTACAAATGCATCCAAAAATTTAAATAATCCATTAAAATCGACCTAAGGCAAAAACCAAGCAAAAAAAATTCAAAAATGTATTTAGAAGAAAGAAAAATTGCTTCTTGAAGACTTTTGAAGTATATAATTGTAAATTGTATGTAACTATTTATACTTATAGTTTTGGAAGTATTTCAGATAATAACTTTAAATCTTCAAAATGAGTGCACGCAGACATAATATTTTTGAAATGGGCATTCGCTTTAAATAAAAATAAAATGTAATCTGATTGTTGTCAAAAATATAAAATTGAAGCATTTATTTCTTTTTACATGCCGATTTTCTTGTAAGAATTGATTTATTCTTATACGTTATGCTTTCATTTTCAAATGTTCTGATAATATTTTTATCAAATCCATTAAACCTGAAAAGTCTAAGAGCTTCGAAAAATATTTTTGTGATATAATGATGCCATTACGATTACTGTCAGCGCGTGCGATTTCTAAGTTTTCAGTTTAAAATTCTTTTGAACAATGCAACTGATTTTAATTAATTTTACTCAGAAGAAAAGAGAATAAGAAATAAAAAAAGAAGAAATAGTTTTTTTTTTATATTAATTTCCAAAAATTTTAATTTCTATACCCAAAGTACTCACTTAACTTATATGTATACTAAATATACAAGGGATGTTCAAATGAAAAGGTACGAAATACACTGTGAGTATAAATGAAGACTTTATTCAAAGTAACCACCATAGGCCTGGGCACAACGATCCCATTGGTTAAAGAGCCGAAGGGTTCCTTGTTCCCAAAATTCCCGTGGCCGGGACAAGACCCAGTCCTTCACTTACTGCGTACTTGAGTTCGTCGTCCGAGTTGAAGCGCTTCTCTTTCAGATGGGACCAAACACATGGTAAACACGGGGGACATATCCGGGCTGTAGGGAGGATGGTCAAGCTTCTCCCACTTGAACTTGACCCATTTCCACGTATGTGACTCTGAAGAGTATGGATGCACGTTTTCACAAAGCAGAACTACACCCTCCGTGAGCTTCTAGTATCTTTTGTTCTGGGTGGACCTGCGTAGGCTTCGGAGTGTCCCACAGTACACATCGAAACACATATAAGCACCATCATGTCCTTATACACACAACCTCGTCAATTGGACGGCACTCTTTATAAGAGCCTCTGCTTTCTCCTGCTCATGCAGGCGCCAGCGCATGCCCTGATCGACACAGGAGACTCCATGCGCATTCCTAGATGTTTCGCTCTGTTCTACCATAGTGGCACAGACAAATTAACGGTTTCATCGTTACTATGTTTCGTACCTTGTCATTTGAACACTCCTTATATTGTATATGCATATGCATGTGTGTGTGTGTGTGTGTGTGTGTGTGTGCAAATGTATTTAATCAAGGGAAAGTAGGTTTACATAGATTTCATGAAACTCTTGTAAATTTTCCATATGAATCGATGAACTTGTAGTCCTGCTCAGTGACTGCTTTTAACCAGATTTTGAATTGTGGACTTCATCCGATTAATACGATAAAAATGAATTGCGCATGGGCATCATATCCTATAAAAGCATACATGCAGTTTATTTGAGACAGAATTTCGAAAGATGCTGTAAATCCATGCGACCGTTTCTCTTTAGCTTGATATTATTTTTTGTTGTTGGTATTTTTACATGGATTTCAAGAACATTAAATTGTCTTGTTAATAAATAGTGCTAATTTTGAACATGTCTTTATTTTTAGAACAATTCTCATTACATTGTACACACTGCCCATAAAAAGAAAATTTTTCAGCATTCTTTCGGAAAAGTATTCAAAAATGCTTAAAATATTGTACATTGTACAATCGTTTGTTCTCAAATTCCTGCTCTTTTCAAGAGCAGGTATAGCATTTATTTTTTACTCCTAATGGAAAGAAATATTTTTTTTTAAAGTAGACTTTAATAAAATTGATTAATTGACCGTTTTATTAACTTGATTGATTCATTTATTAATGTAGCACTGTTGTGTTAATCAAAATTGTCTGTTTATTAATGTAATTATTTTATTAACGTAACAACATTAGGTCTATTGGTGATGAACCATGTAAATTTGGACCTCGGTCAAGTGACGAGGACATACAATTAGGGTGGCACCCAATTCTTCAAACTTCCACACCATCCCCGCGATAAATTTAACGCGCGTGAGTTTCTCTATACGATACTTTTTAAAAAATTCGGGTGCGATTTTAATATTTATGGGGAGATCCCATGCAATATTTGTGACTAATTCTCAACATTAGGTTAATAATATGTCTTAAAGATTTGTAATAAATTAGTTAAAATTCATTAACGATTGCCATTTATTATTTGTGGAGTAATATCTCTGCGACTAAAATGTATAGTAAAGCTCATATTATGTCTATGAAGTAATAAATTAGCGGCCGCAGTAGCCTAGTGGTTATGGTTGCAGACAACCAGCCGGCGGTTTTCGTCGAGTCGTAGTTTCAAGCCTTGAGGCTACTAAATACCTGTAATTTATCCTGCGCTGATGTCCGTTAAATCTGTCAGGGCTCAAAGTCCTCCCTTTGGTGTGGAAGTTAAGAGCGGGAGGTGCCAGCTCAGGTGTCGTCCTCATCACTTGAACGACATTCAAAATTAAGAGGTACTTCACCAATAACCCTCATGTTGCTTCTAGAACGACGTTTATAAACCAATCGATATCAAGTTATTTAGAATCATTTTTCAAGATGTTATTATTCGTATTTCAATTTTTATGCAAATTATGAATAAAATGATTTTTTACTGTTAACATTATCTTAAAAATCAGAAGCATTAAGCTGCTGCACTGCATCGGATATGAAACTTGTAAATCTGAAAGTCTGAAATACTCTAACTTAACATAAATTTAGGGGAAATTCAAAATTCTGCATTAAAAACAAAACTGAGGAAAGGGAAGGAAATGCATACGTACAAAATTTCTTTCAAGTTCTGGGATAATTTGAAATTTATTTTCATTCAGCAACGGCATTTAATATTTCTGTTTACATTTTTCGGTATGTAAATTTGATTTTAGTTCCGCTAATTTATTTTCTGCAGCGAACTGCATATACAAGTAAAATGGTTTTTGTATTAAGTTTAAAAATGCGTTGTTCAAATTATTTTTTCACTCCGTGTAAAGGAATTAAATTTAAAAAAGAAGCATTCCTATGCGAAGTTAAATGCTTTTTAATCTAAATTCTCCTTTTTTTTCATGAGTCTTGCGAAGTAAATACTTTAACATTTATATTTTAAGATGATGAAAAGATACAGCTCTTTCTTCAACCGATATCTAAATATAATTCCTTTTATGATTTCCTTACATAGATGCTTTAATATCTTTACAAAAACAAAAAGCTTCGTTTTCGATTTCATTAAAATTTAAACAGGTACAAAAAAACTCATTTTTATTTGAACGCATTTCACAGTAAAAAAATGTACAGTAGTTTCTGCAAATAATATTGAAAATTTTAACGCATGCATGATATAGTGAGCGTCGGTTATCCCAAGCGTTTAGTTAAATTAAATTTCGGTTGCAATATACGTTGTTTTATACATGTTTAAATACTTCAGACAAAATTATTTTCAAAGAAAACAGATTTTTAAATAAATATTAATTCTTGAAAAGTATATTTTGTATTTTTACGTTTCTTTTGTGATGTTCAGCGAAGAGTACCATAACAAAAAAAAATTTACACGTTTCAGTGAAATGAAAAAGTGTATGTTTCCTTTGACTGATTGATTATTAACGTCGCATTTAAAAGCGATACGAGGGCTACTGGTGACGGGCTTTGTAAATTTTTGGTTACTAGTAATGACATCTAAACTGGCACCCTCTTTCCAAACATCCACACCACAAAAGAACTTCGAGCCTCGAAAGAAATAACTTAAAATGGTCAATTTAGTAGCATCAGGACTCGAACCTCCGACACGAGAAATTCAATATACTCCCTATAATGACCATTCACCTACCACGGTCATTGTTAGCTAAAAAAAAACAATATAACGTAAAATTATATTTTTTCCTCAATATTTACTATAATTTTAATTAAATTATGCAATTATGAACTTAGTAGTATTATTTACCTGAGAATAATATTGCCATTCTTATTCCCAAATGAAAAAAGTTGTAATAAAGGTGAAAAAAGAAAATCACGTAACTCTAATTACTATATTTCGCTTTTAAGTCTCGAAAATAAATTTGATGTTCAATTTACACTCTCGCTTTCAAATTTAAAACGTATAAAAAATAATTACTTGCATTTAATCCTTTCTCTACCGGAGGGAGAAAAATGAAGTGCTTCTCTGACGCCCCGGCTTCTTACAGCGGAGTGTCACTCTGTGCCCAGACGATTTTAGGTACTAAATCTAATTCGTGAAAAAATTCCTCATAAATCAGCTATTCATTAAAATATTTTTGTATTTACATATCTTATTTACAATGCATTAAACTGAATATATACATAAGAAAAAAGGATTTAATCGAAAATTGAATGTTTTAAACATAAAATTACATAAAAAATCATACTTTTAAGAAAATACAAAATATATTTACATATGTTACATAAATTTCATGATGTTATAATGTACCATTACATGGAACATATAGATATAAAAGATAAATCTTATTTTGCTGTATGGTATATTTATAAAAAAAAAATCAAAACATAGTTCAACGTCATATGTCTTACACACGTATTCTGACGCTTCACGCAAGATTTTGAGCAAAGAGCACATCTTAGTCTTTTTCCCCCTTTTTTTTACTTTAATGTCTTTGTGCAGATTTGGATTATTTTCGCTAACATTACTGTCAGATTCATTCATTATTTCGCAAACATCAGTATCAGATAAATACTTTCTTTTCGTCATGACTGTCGTTACAAATAAAAAACGACCCAATGAAACGAACAGCTAAGATCATCTACTACCAAAAGCCCTAACCCCATAAAGGGCCATAAATTCTTCTTCGAACTTCTAAGAAGCAAGAAGAAATAAATAAATTAAACTGAAAGCAAGTGCACCCTTTAAATCATGTCATTACATTTAAAGAGCCACGCGGCAATATGTGCTTTTAATAATAACCTCCTCCCCTCCTCCTCCTGATACCCAGAATTGAAATTCAAGCCCTCATTGCCAAGGTCAATATTCCAAATAACCTATCTATATAGATTTCGCGGTATTGCAAGACCATCTAGTAATATTAAAAAAATCAAATAAAACGTTCTGTTTAAGCATATCACTATTGATACGCTGGTCTGCAGAAGGCATTCTGGGGCGTATCTATTGTGATATGCTGGGCACAGGAGAGCCACCGCTAGCGTATCAAATGTGATACGCTGGTAGTGAACGGGTTAATATATCTAGTGATGGTAATAAAGCCACATCTTATTTTTCTAGAAAAATCTATTTCAATTAAATTTTACTTCACTTAAATAAAATAAGCTATGAGATAGACACAATTTTATTATTTTTAGGAACAGAACTTTATTTCTATCAGAAATAAGAAGAATCTAATAAGAGTAGAAGCCAAGTTTATAATTTCTTGAATCCCGTTCATCCTAACCCTTTGTATGTTTGGTGACAGGTTGCTTGATTAATGAAAAAGATAAAATATATAATTTGAAAGAGCAGTATAAGCATGGCATTAAATGTAAGAGCATCTGAAACAAAAAACTTCGAATGCAAGCATTACTGCCATTAGTGAAGGTACTGCAGACATAAGTGGCCTTGTTACTGAAACAATCTATAGGATTCCAAAAAAACTATAATTCACATATGAACCATAAGCAATTTGTAAAATTAAATAATTAAATAAAACCTCATCATACATTATTGAAATGTGTTTTTAAAAACTTGACACAATCAACTTAAACTCCTCCTCTATAATACACTGTCTCTTTAGTAACATGTTAACCAAGGCTTAAAATAAAGGAAAAAAACATAAAGAGAAAAGGCAAAATAAGCATAATATATTAAATATAACACACATATAAAATAAAACAAAATTTGCATGCAGCTATCACACCCACTTTTGAATAAGCGTGTGACAGTCACTCATTTTCGTTTCTCCTCCATTGGTTACCATGGCAATGATTATACTTTAGCCACTGTATTTATTTTCAACACTTCAGTTCAGATCTAAATTACTTTGCGTTTGGACGTGCTTTATGTAAAATCTGTTTTAGATACCTATTAATAACGGGGTTTTTTTTGTTTTGAAAATGATATTTTTTTAAAAATGAAAGTTTATAAATTATTAAACATATCCTTCTAAAATATTAATGTAATACCTATGCGTATACCAATTTGTTTAATTTAAAAAGTTACAATGAGTTATTTAGTTTCCAAATATAAAGATGAAAGAAAATTAAATGTTTTTAATTACATGTTAACAATATTTATAATATGTTATACACAGATTTTGAACAAATATGTTAATGATGCAGATTTAAAAAAAAAATTTAAAAAAAACATGATCGGGAAACTTAAAATTTCGTTTTCATTCGAAGATTGTTTACGAATATAAAACGAAGTGGGGGAAAAAGGGATGTCCATTCTTAACTGTTGCTGTCATAGTTACAGATGTTAGTGGAAACAAAATAAGTGACTTTGAAGCACTTATTATACAGTAGTAGATTAAGGTAATGCATTCATTAGTGGCCATGTTCCTCGTACCCACAGAAATAGATTGTCGAAATATTTGGGATTTACGAAGAACCGTATTCAATTTGAGAAAAATCGTGGCGTGATTTTGAAAGATATTAAAGAAACCTAACAAAACCAACAATGTATTTCTTCCTTCTTTCCCATAACCATTCCCAAATAATTCAAAATAAAAACCAACGTTTTTAAAAACAACGTGTTTACATGGTGGCAAAGTTTATTAAAAAAATTATTTAAATATTAGTTAAAACTTTGTAAAAAACCTCATATCTCTATCGTCTTTAAGGTCACTCTCTCTGCGTGATTCAATATATCTTCCATAGATGGCGCCAGGTTACTACACAAATAACGTTATTAAAAAAATTATGGAAATATTAGTTAAAACTTGTCGCAAATATCTACATATTGCATTGTTAGGTGAATAAGAAAGATTCCCAAAGTTCCAGAGCTCTAGCTTAATGGGAAGTTGGTTAAATTATCGATCGAAAATTTGATGACACACACACTCACACACACACACCAAGTGAAATTCAGAAAAACGTTTTAAAAAAGGAAAACTTACCATATTAAAACAACAATTTCCGTCCTGGGAAATTATATTAACAATAATAACTTAGACATCAGAAAAGATTATTCGATTATTTTACTTGCGTTACGCTGATATATATTCTTCTCAGCTTCCTTTTCAAAATAATAGAACCATATGTTGGTTAAATTTGAAATTATCTCTGTAAAACCAAAAAGCGGCCGTATCATACACGTTGGTCTTATCTTAAGAAAACTGACTTTACCTTACTTACCCCGACCATAAGAAAATTCCTATTTTTATGTAAAGACATTTATTATTTTCTTAATAGAGATATTTGTGAATCAATTAAAACACTAACACTCACTGTATCATTTTCGTTCGTTAGAAGACTTTTTATAAGAAAAAAGAAATGCTTGATTAAAAAAAAATTGCAAAAGAAAAGAAATTAGACTCTTTAACATAATTTTCGCTGAATATTATATAGCACTATACAATCTCGGATTCTTTGTCGAATGTGTGAATTCCACGTAACTTTTTAAAATAACATTCTAGCCTTACAAATCTATTAAAAACAGAACATTTTAATATCTTATTCATTTTCGTCAAGACATTTAATTTTCCTTATATATATATTTGATTCAAATGTCATCTTAAACGGGCTTTAAACTTCATACTTTAAATCTATTACATTCTTAATCTCCTTGTGAAAAAGTTCATTGGTAGCTACATATGTTACTATTACACGAAATTCTACGAATTTTCAAATCATTTTCATATAAAATGTGTTCTTAATTTGCATCATGTTCCTCGTATTAGCAAAATATGGTTATCATAAACAACACACACACACAAATATATATATATATATATATATATATTGCTGAAAACAATATATATAT
>BMAW01104674.1:14390-60013 GCA_019974015.1 Nephila pilipes
ATATATATATATATATATATATATTGCTGAAAACAATATATATATATTGTTTTCAGCACATGATGTTTTACATCTGTCGCATCATAGAATTGAAAAAATGCACTTATGCAAAGTTTGGCAAAGAACAGATTTAGCCACCTAAGGTGCTCTTTTTCTTATAATTATTATTAAATTACTCAATTAAATACAAGAATTATAGTAAACGACGAAATATCTGGAAATGGACAGAGGTAAATGTTTCCGATATTAAAATTAAGTCAAACAATAAATTATTAAGTTGAATATATTTCAGCTAAATATAATTAAAATTGAAGCAAACGATAATAAATTGAAAAGTGATATGGTACGCCCAAAAGTGATCCACCTAAAACAATAGCCCTTGTGTGGCAACCGAAAAAATATACTCTAATTAATAAAGTTAATAATTTGGGTATACCGAAAAAAAGTAAATATATTATCTTTAAACTATGCACAAACATAAAGTTAGTTTGCTTAAGGTTTCGGCGAGAAGAAGAATAAGCTTATTTTATGCTAAATTTAGATAATCCTCACTTCTTCAAATTAAAAGTAACGGAGATAATATTGTATCATTGAGATATCTGAATATTTATGTATCTATTTATGCAAAGAAAACGAATTTTATAAATATAAACAAATAAGTGTGCGCAATTAATTATCAATTGCTATGTGTTTTACATTCGGAAGTAATGTATTTACATTAAAGTATATCTTGCGTAAGCCTCTACTGTATTCACATCTTTAAAAATTTGCTGAGTACTTATGAACCTTACATTATCTGCTCTAAGCATACGAGGATGGTCTGAAAAGTTTCCAACGTTACAAAGATGCAAGATATTTTTCTTAAAATTTATTTTTATTTTTTTGCGTAGTTTCCTTGTATGGCTACACACTTCTCCCAGCGATGATCCCATATTGTTAACCCTTCTAAATAGTACTCGGCGCCTTCTTCAAAATATTGTTTACGAAGGAGCTGGCCTCCTCATTTGACAACATTCTTTCCGAGGGCAATATTTAGACAATTAGGGAACAAGAAGAACTCGCTTGGGGCTAGATCTAGTCAGTAATGAGGGTGGTCAAGCAATTCAAACCGCATTTCGTAGATTTTCCCCATTGCAACTTCTGAGGTTTGAGACGTTGCAAAATCTTGGTGAAACATAAGTTTTTTCCTCAAATCTGGTCATTTTTCCGTAATTTCTTATTTCATCTTGTCAAGTAATGATGAATAGTATGTCCCTATGATTACTTTTCTTGTTTGAAGATAATCGATTGAGATAACTTCAAGAAACAGTCGCCATCACTTTTCCTACAGAAAAAAACTGCTTTTACTTTTTTTTTGGAGCTGATTCCCCCTTCGCAGTTCACTATTTTGATTGCATTTTTATTTCGAACGTATAATGGTGTATCCAAGTTTCATCTACAGTATTTAATCGGTGCCAAACTCTGATTTGTAGCGCCTAAACTGCACCAACAGAGCGTTTGAAATGTTTTTTCGAACACGTTTTTGGTCCAAAGTGAGCAAACGTTACAACCAACACGCGGTCAGCTTTCTCATACCAAAATTTTGATTCAATATATGACAGACACGCTCTTTGGACATATTCATATCCTCTGATAACTCTCTCACTTTAATTAGATGGTCGTCTAGCACCATTTTGGGAATTTCCACATAGTTATCGTCAGAGGTTGCAGCTTTTGGACGTCTCGAACGTTCATCGTCCCACAAGCTGGTACGACCACGTTAAAATTCAGCTGCCCTAAATTTCTCGGGGGTAAATGATGGCGCAGAGTCCCGTATATAGCATTTAAGTGCAGGAGTATTGCCTTTCAAAAACAAATATTTAATGACAGCTCGATACGCGATTTCTTCCATCTTTTCAAAAACACTCACATCGACTAGCTCAAACGAATGTCAAATAATAACTGAGCGTTCAAAATGGCTGAAATTTTGGTGAGTACCTGTCAGAAAGATGCGCAATTACGTTCTTTAGCTTTTATTGACGAGTGCGGCCATTTTCACGTTATACTCGGAAATCTTTCAGACCAACCTCATCATTAAAAATTTTAAAAAGTTAATTGAATAAAATTTTAAGTAATTTAAACTTTATGATCGAAAATTTCCTTACTTTGTTGCAAATATTTTGCCATACCTAAAATGTGTATGTTATAAGGTATACATTTATTGTTTAAAAACATTTACTGTATATGATTCATTTCATAGTATTTAAAATATCAGCCCTATGAATAAAGTAAATTTCGAGAAAAGATTACCGTGATCCTATAAGAAAAGATAGATTTTGAGAAAATAGCAAATAAAATTTTTTTTCCCTGTGGTGTGGCACGTTTGATAACTATTTAATAATTCGTTTACCTAACACTCTATTTGCTAAATTCTCAGAAACCTACGAATTCTGCGAATCACACTTTATTTTTCAACAGCAAATGCAAATTTTGAAGTATTTTAACGTCGTAGTTGCTTAGCCATTTAAATTTTATTATTTAACTTACATTAAAATGTAACTCATACATGCACGTTAATTAAATTAGGATAACGTTCAAAAATAATGCAGGAAAAAATTGCCGTCAATGCATTTAAATATTTATAATATTCCATTACGAATGAAAAAGTTAATAAAATTACTTTGAACGCAAAATGTATGAAATATGTCAACATTATATTTGATTGAATACCATATATAAGTCCAAAACTATTGAATAAATATTGTTACTCTGTTCTCCATGTAGGCAAGATAGTTACGGATATAGCTAAATACGTATTTGTTTATGTCTGAATACTTCTTTGGAAACCGAAAATCTTAGTTAAATTTATTTTTTGGTTCTTAAGATAACTGACATATTTTATGTAGAATAAGTAAGTATATTTATAATTTTTAGCTCAAGAAATATAAGATAAATCTGATAGATTTAATATATAAAACATATTCAAGATGCATTAAAACTCAGTAAAATTATATGCTTATTAACCCAAGAAATCTTGTGACAATTTCCATTTTCAATACAAAACAATTTCCGTTATCAATATAACAGATTAACTCAATTTAAAGGAAATGACACTTTTTAAAGAATTCTATGACGTATGTGATAAAAAAAAAGTATACAGCCGAAGACAAAAATATATGCGAAATTTTGGATAAAACATTTTGAAATTCAACCGAAAGCAAAAAATAATATTAAAGCATAATTATTTTACCTTTTTCAAGTAAATAAAAATAAGAATTCCGTTTCATCTATGTTCATTGAAGATTCTAAACAAAAAAATTTGTAACACATGTGTAAAAATAAGATTTAACAAAAGCGATGAAATGTAAAGATGTTTGGCAGTTTTAGAACACAGAATACTTATTGAGATTGAATTATTCAGGTCAAATGCGAAAGATTAACGATTTTTGCAGACGATTATTTACATTTCCTTTTTATCGGGGAAAAGAGAAATACTTTATGTGGAACAGAATTTACGTACCAAGCTTTCGTGTTTTAGTTTTTATGAAATGATAACAGTGATGTTTAAAATATATCTAAAAGCAATAAATAATGTTAGTTGAAAACGCATTAGACTGCAGAATCTTGCATAGCAAATAAGATATTAACTTCTGAATTACGTTAAAATTTTAATAAATACTTTGTCATTCATTTAAATTAATACTGTATAATTTTGACCTTTAAGAAATATTCCTGAAATTTTAATTTAATCTTAAAGTATTTTCCGTGCAAGTAAATGGAAAAACAAAAGTAAGATCCTAATTTTTAAAAAAAATATATTTTTATTACTAATACGTATACCCATTCTTTCCACGGACGAATTGGAAATTATAAGATTGTAATTTTTAAATTTAATGATCACAGTGAGCTAAAATAAATTACCATTCTTAACAAATTTTATTAAATATATCAGATGGTCCGTTACTATTGTACTCATTTCTTACTACGAAAGGTTTTCAGGACACAAAATGAATTATAATAATAAATAAATATTTTTAGCATTGCTTTATATAAAATGTTCTACAAAATTCTATTGAAAGGAAAGGTGTTTTTTTTTTTCTTCAAAGGAAATTTTAGATGATTCACTTAAATTTTCTTAATTATTTAACATAACTGACATATTACTTACTAAAATCGAAGTGAAAAAAGAAATTAATATAACGTTAAAGCTGAAAGATTAATAATACCGAAAAAATCCTTTATGTACATTTTTTCTTTAATTTATTTTCTGTGTGTAAGATTTTCAGTTTGAATTTGTGGGAAAGTAATTAGTTTTAGTTTTGTTTAGTTTTTATTAACGTCGCACTAGAAGCTACACGAGGGCTATTGGCGACGGACCTCGTAATTTTGAACCACGGTCAAGTGACGAGGACGACACCTGAGCTGGCACCCCCCTCTCCTAACATCCACACCACGCCAACGGGAGGACTTTGGGCCCCAAACAGATTTAACGTGCATCAGCCCCGGCTACACGGCGGGTCTTTAGCGGCCAAGGATCGAACCCGCGACTGAACGAAAACCGCCGGTCGCTAGTCCACGACCTTGACCACCAGGCTACCGCGGCCCCGGAAAGTAATTACAATCAAATGCTGAAACTATAGCAGTTTTAATGGAAACTGTTTCTTCCTGATATATTTTTAGTCATAATTGATTGTTACTATTTCTCATTAATAAAATATTTAATATATTCTTGCATTTATTTTAGGTCTACTGGAATATTCCGTATCCATTCGGGAAATGAAACAAATTAATAAACTTTCCGTACACATTTAATACAATTTATTCTACAATATATATTCCAATTTATTATATAATAAATATTCCAATTTATTATACAATATATATTCCAATTTATTATACAATATATATCCCAATTTATTATGCAATACACAATATAATTCCTTTCGATACTAGAATAGCCCATAAATATCCCAGATGAGTACCTCATGAATCAAAAGCGAGAACAATTTGCTTAATAGAATTACAATATGCTTATCACTGTTTGCTCAGAAAGAAAACCAATAGTTATCAAACTGGACGATAACTGGTGTTGTAAAGTGGATTACCTACCAAAACATCGTAAACAAAAGCACATACTGAGAATTCCACAACCTGCTCCTTCCTCTTCTAAACCAAATTTGGGCTTAAATAAAAGAATGTTGTACATATGTATGACGTCCATTGACCAATACATAACAATCTCTTAAAACATAGGAAAAGTTCAAATCAGAAAGATACTATAAGCAAAATGATCATTTAAACAAAACGTCAAGAAAAGAGACCGACAATTTTCAATAGAAAATATGAAAAAAAAAATTAATTTAACCTAATGCTGGATAAATAAATAATCTTTAGTATATCTATTCCTTATTATTAGCCTGTATTTTGGTGACAGAAATAAAAACTACTTGATGGTCTTTTCACTGTTTATTTTCAACGATAAACTTAACAAAAAAAACTATGACAATTCTGCAGCTTATATTCATTAAAATAAATTTGAGTTACATAATACAAATTCCGAGAAACATATCTGCTGCAGACCTAGAGCTGTAGATCAAGATAAGTTTTAGTTTAGTTTAGTTTTTATTAATGTCGCTCTAGAAGCAACACGAGGGCTATTGGCAATACGAGGACTGGGCTGACACCACCCCTCTCCTAACTTCCGCACACGCCAAAGGGAGGACTTTGGGCCCCGACAGACTTAACGTGCATCATCACTGGTCCAATAAACATCCTCGAAGTCTTTCGAATTCACTCCAGCTAATGTTGGCGCTTTATTACTGCTATGAGTTTCATTGTAATTCCAGTTATCCAATTTTGGCACTTTATCAGAGCTAACGATGAGTTAATTATTGACTTCACAACAAGATGGATAGAGAGAGAACAATAAAAAAAATTTCCCCTCCGATAAATATTTTACAACAGATAATGCATTGACATAAGAAATAAAAATTTCAAAGATTGAAATATAAAATTGATTAATGTTTTCACCGAATCAGCTTTTATCAGAATGGTATTTAAATATAAATATCTCAAAGCTGTTATCACTCTTATTCTTGATGTCAAACAGAAGTAAAATGAGAAATCAAATAACTTGTATTAATCATGCAACACTTCTCTTACTAAACAGTGTAGTTATAACAGACAAGATTTGTCCAATGAGGATAGGAGATGACGCCCCCAAAAGATATTTGTGGAACATATATGTATAGTGAGAATAATTTTCACAATATCACCCTCCTACATCAATGCATGATTTCAGGCTTTTTTTTTTTTTCTAAATTTCATGCATACACCATGGAAGTCAGCACCCTCAAGGCTACTTAGACACCCAGTCGAGCTGTTAAAATCACATCAATCGTTCCGAAACAAATTTTTTTGTCATAGAGAGGCAGATCTGTAATTTATGGTAGTTTGGACAACATTGCAATGTTGTTTTTGGTCAGTACTTTCATAATTCATGACGTGGTTCAGAGAGCATTGTCGTGATGGGGCATTAAGGCATCGGGGAATTTCTTCGAACTTAGCAGACCTTATTTTTAAGGAGTTCTAGTACATTTGCATAATATTTCTGTTTGCGGCTTGCCCACAAACTCAAATTTCTTGTGAGTCATATCTTTCGCATCGAAGAATATAAGAGAATCGACTTCTTCCTTGCCAAAATTGAGATCTTTGTGCTGTTCAAAAATATGCAATCGCGATATGATTTCGTCATTGTAAGTCTGATGTCTTCTGGATGACTACTTAGAACATTTATTTAATTTAACAACAATTTGATGGCTCAACTTCGTTTCATTTCCATTCTCGATGAAAGCACTAAACATGTTTTCACTTTGGGCAACATCTACGCACTCTTACGGTTCGAAGACGATTGTCACGGATACCCTACCATACATCATATCCTCAGCTACCCTTCCCAACCATATAGTCTTCTTCCTTCTGAACACTTTCCCATTGGCTGGAAAAATCAGTCCATATATTTATTGGACAAACCATGTACGTATCAGTTTACTCTAGTGAGAGTTTAAACCAATGAGAGTTAAATTAATGTCTAGTGAGAGCTTTTAATAAATACGCAATTTTCCGATTTGCAGGGAAAATGAGGTTTGGAATTTTATCGTCATTAATAAACAGCATTAGAGCAACACGAGGGCTAAGGTGACGGTCCAAAATATTTTAAAATTTAGAAAGTGCAATGACTTCTGAAATAATGGGAAAAAAGAATAAAATTATTCTAATTTCCATAACAACGATGAAAAAACTTTGCAGCTTCCTTTATTCCACATGACGAGTTTTGGGTAATGTCTGGACTCAAACTCAAGTTTCGACATTAATACCGTCGGCTATAAACTCAAGGCCATCAAAATTAATACCACAGGTCATAAATGGGAAATTCCTTTTGGCATTACATTGTAGGAGTCGAAATACGGACAATATTTATGTGACTATCAAAAGAAATATTTCTTTAAATAAATCTAAATTATACAATAGCAAATACCGATTTCATGAGAAAAACTTATAAAAAATACATTTTATTCAAAATTGAATTAGTTAAAACTGCATCTTCTACTTTTTAACTATTGTAAAGTTAGCTTTTTGTACACAATTTCAAAGGTGTAAAAACATTTAAAACCAACTAAAATTTTCTATAGTTCCTCCTAAATTACTAATTTTAAAATAATTTATTAGAGTACATTACGTTTAAGCAGATTTGCGGTGAAAGAAACACAATCGAAGTAGAGAAATAATTAACACTTATTATAAAAGTAAAGAAGCTTAATCTAATGAAAAAATTTCTTTTAATAGTTCTTCATTAAAGAATTTTTTCAAAACTCTCTGTTTTAGCGTCCGAGAAATCTTTGTTTGAAGACATAAAAACACATTTTTAAAAAGAAAAAAAAATTATTTAAAACTAATTTTAATTTTCTTTTTTTAAATTTTGTTTAAAACTAATTTTTGTTTAAACTGCACTATGTCCGAGAAATCATTGTTTG
The DNA here is from genome assembly GCA_019974015.1 of Nephila pilipes. Classification (NCBI taxonomy): domain Eukaryota; kingdom Metazoa; phylum Arthropoda; class Arachnida; order Araneae; family Nephilidae; genus Nephila; species Nephila pilipes. The sequence goes on from BMAW01104674.1 coordinate 22,403, forward strand.
AAGACACAAAAACAAACGTTTCTTAAAAAAGAAAAAGTATTTTGATTAAAACCGATTTTATTCAAGAAAACTCGAGTTTTCAATCACATAGCTTCCATATAAAAAGTAAATTTAGGACTGTTTAAAATGCCAAAGAAGGCACAAAAAATAAAGTAGTCTAAGTAATTTGTAACATACTTAGTAATTCAATTTCATTCATGCCTCCCAATTTTTTTCCCCCAAAAAAATTCTGAAACATATTTTTTATGAGTAACCTACGTTCCCTGGAACAATACGTATTCCTCTCATAAATTTAATTTTCGAAAAGCTCGATAAAAAATTTACATGTCTGCTAATATCTGTTATCATAGTTATCGGATTGTATATAAAACAATCCTGATATTCACAAATTATTCTATGGAACAATTATACTAAACAAACTGATAGTATTAAATTATAAGATTATTTTAATAATAATTGGAAATTAATGAAATATTTTTCATAAATATAATTTTTTAATATTGAGAATAACTCATCATCAAATATCATCAATGTTTGACAACTGGCTTGTAATTTAAAAGTTAAGTAGAAATAACGAACAGACAATATAATTAACGATTTGAAAAACTGAATCAAAATATTCTTGATTTAAGGTAGTAATCCTAATAAATTACAAAACTTGTAAAACATATTGCACAAGTTGATCATTGTATCAGATTGATTGATTGATTATTTCTATTAACATTGTTCTAGAAGCAACGCGAGGTTATCGGAGAATGAGCCTCGTAGTTTTGAACCTCGGTCAAGTGACGAGGATGACACCTAAGCTGGCACCTCTGTCTCTTTACTTCCACACCACGCCTTTGGGAAGACTAAGTCCTAACAGATTTAACGTGGATCAGCCCCGACTTAATGGTAGGTTAAAAGTTGCATTGAGGCTTGAACCCACGACTCGACGAAAACCTCCGTCCGCGACCATTAACACTAGGCTATCGTGGCCTCTGCAGGATTCATAAAATTATTTAATATTAATATTCCACCTTTAAATGAGGAATTAAACTGATAATGTATAAGTCGTGAGGGTCAATATATTAACTGTCCATTAATTACTGTTTAAACTGTATTTGAACACATAAAAAGTCGAAAGAAGCAGAAAAATGAATTTTCATGAAACGTTTGTTTAAAGCTTTAGGGGTACTTAACTAATCCAGATGTCAGATGAAATGTTGGGTTAAATTGACCCTCTAATTATTTATTACATGTAATAGCTCTATATAATTGAGTAAATATTTTTATTTTTAAAGAAAATGTGCCCTCGATTCGCTAGTTTCCTATAAATTACATAATATTCTGTAATTTATTATGTTATATGATATTTGTCTAAGACTATTGAATGGGCACGACAAAAATTGTGTACACGTAAGGTTATCCTAATAAATAAAATATTGATAAATTATTGATTCATGGCTTAAACAAATGTAGTGGAACCATTTTTTGCAATAATACTTCCACTTCTTGTTCTTCACTCGCCATGTGGCCTCATTGTTTGGGGGGAATCTGTTAATCGGTTATTGGAGGTTTGTATTTCATTAATTGTCTCCTAGTTTCTATTTATTATAACTAAATATCATAGTTGATTGCTCCTATCATTAAGTTTTCTCCAGTAAAATTGTTTATTAGCTATAGTTATGTTCCCTGATGCCCCAGCTCAAACTAGTCTCCTTGTAACGATGGTTTAATAGCTTTCATCTATTTATAACATTAGGAACTGTTTGGCTGCGGTGGCCTGGTGGTAGTGGTCTTGGACTCGTAACCTGCTTTGTTTTTGTCGAGTAATAGATTAGAACCCTGATGATTGAAGCAAAAAACTTATTTTTATTTAGAAAAATGAAAAAAAGGGATTTTCGAGGTTAAACACAAAAAGCTTAGCACCGAAAGCGATCTAAGCTGAGTTGGATGAAGTTCATGACACATCTGCTTCCTGTGTTTGCAACTGTTTACAATTTTGGTAAATGAGTTTATACGTGGCAGTACATCCACAAAAAAAGGGGGGGAGAGGCTGAACGTCGTTTGGGGTATTGAGCGGAAGTGACTACTCCTGGAACTATCGACAAAATTCCTCGATATGGTTTTCAGTGATCGACAAATCAAAGTGCGCGAAATAGTTGAGGCACAGGACGTATATCAAAGTACAGAGCTTTCGATTTTGCAAGAAAAAATGGGTTGGAAGAAAGTTTCGGCAAGTTGAGTACCGCGTAGTGGAAAATAAACGCTATCGTATGGTTCCCTCTGAAGCTATTTTGGTGATTTTTCATCTCAATCCTTATGAGTTTCTGCATCAATAGATAATTGAGGACGAAATGTGGATACATTGCTACACTCCGAAGACAAAGGAATAGTCATAACAGTGGGTTTTCGAATGGGAACGGTCTCCGAAGAAATTTATCTTTTTTGTTATCAAATTTATTTGCAAAAGTTTTTTAAATGCTGATATATTTTAAGAAAACTACGGATATTTATTTTATTACATTACTTCAATTATCGTTTTCATTTTTTGTTTGATTATCATGTTCAGTATCATACAACAAAAAATATTTTAAATAACCTCATTTTTCAATCTCTTTTTAATTTTGAAAAATCATTTAATTGTTTTTATACAATGTATTTGCAGGATTTATGTACCGAACTCCAATGCATATGTATGTAATTACTTAAGCATAAATGAATCAAAGAAACAAATAAATATAGAGTTGCTTCATGACTTAGCTCTTCCATTGTTTCTATTGTAGACTTTATAACTTTCAAAATGTTCCGATCTATAAAAAATGGGAAAATTATGTACCTCATAAGAAGAAAATATTTTCGAAATAATTGGATACAAAATCGGAATGTTTTTAAAAATAGAACATCCTTTTTTCTTTTCTTTTTTTCTGGAAAGCTCTTTTTTTCCCATTTTTCTTATTGTTCTTCAAATACTGATTACGGGTTTTTTTAAGTTTTTAATTCTTAATGTAAGAGTTTTAATTCTACGATTGTATCTTGAATTTCGAGAGATTTGATTTATTTGCAAGAAAAAGTAACTAATTTCTTAAGGATAAACTCTGATGACTTATAAGTAACTATACTTAATTTTTAGCTGCTTTATCGAATCAGTTTTCGATATCTAACATGAGTAGCTTACGTAGAACAAACATTCAACATTATTTTCAGTTCCATATCTGTGCATAACGAAAGGTGAAAATGAGTTAACTTTAGTAGTTATTAAAAAAACACTTTAAATGTACTTTTGATACTTATTGGCTAATTTTTATTATAAATCATTAACAAATGTACTCCATTTCCCCAATTCAAAGTTTTAAAAAATGAATGGATGAAAATTATATTTTTAGTCTTCGTTTCCATGTTTTCTACTGTTTTACACGTAAGTAATGACCTCAGATAAAAATAATTTAATTTCTAATTTTTCCATTCTATAACCCATTAAAAAAGAGTATATCCTTATTTGCCGATACAATTCCAAATTATCCATTAAAGTATACGATCACGCTCTCATAAAATCTGTTGAATCAACTTTCCTGTTGTCACAAATCTGTCGGAAATTATCCCTACCGGACTGATAGATGTCATCAAAATCTCTCGGAATCACTTCATCCGATCCCACGTGATTTACCACGTCCTCTGGAGATATCCCTACCTATAAATTCGGAGGTAAGGAAAAATTCTATCTATTTCGCTGCAATATTGGAGGTGAGGCTACGCTTCTTTTACTGTCCATTTTAATTATATTATTCTTATTGCCTTTCTCTCATCAAATTTAATAAAGTCTAAAATAGAAAAAAGTGTTCTTATTAAAATTAGGAATCAGAGTATCCCATCTTCTCTTATTCGTTAATGTTAGAGCATTACATGTATACTTCTAAGTTTAACATTTTGTAATTCCATTAATATTTCAATACTATAGTTATTCAGATATTAAAGTGATATTAACAAAAAATGTTCCATATTAGGAATGAGAAATGACATATCGAAAAAGGAAAAGCAATAAAATGTTATCATATAACAATTTTTTCCTATACTACGAAGTTCAAGATTATTGTACCTATAGATATCCTAAAATTTATCGCCACAGCTTCTGTTACCGATTCTGTAAGGTGTTTCAAATGATGCGTGTTTTTTTATGTATGAAGTTGAAATTGCTCTCATCTACCGTGATGACACAAAACGACAACTGATGTGATTGACATTTAACAGTAAATACCTTCCAAATCTAAACTAATCCAAGAATCAATGTCACATCATATTTAGCTGTGTTAAGGCAGCGCACATTGGTAACACCGACTAGCCTTAGTAACACCATATATAGGGATATATGGTGTTATTAAGGCTAGTCGGTTACAAAACACTAAACTTTTGTAACACTAGCTAGTCAGCTAGTGTTACAAAATGTATATATACACCATATATACATTTTGCTGAAGTCAGCATATTTACCAGTGGGCGCCATTTCTGTGGAGACAGCGTAGCGTGAAACACTAAAAATTGCTCTTGGGAAAGCGTGGTGGAAGAACGTGGCAGGGAAGCCACAAGGAACAGACTTGAAAAAGCCTTAGATAGTGAGACGGGCAAGAGAAGCCCAGGAAGTGGTTTAGGATAGCACAAAGAACTGAAAGGAAGAGATTAGAGAGAGCCATATTAAACTGGTGAATTACAGAAGAGGTATTTTGAAAGCAAAAGAGTGGTAGAACCTTATTGCAGTATATTCATATTGTACGTTTCGTAATTGTATTTGCCATTTATCCAGTTTTACCCCATTAAATTGTCCTTTGTGAATAATCTAAGAATCATTATTATTCACACTCTAAGACATCGATTCATTATAATTCAACAAAACCCATATATATATAACAATAGTAAATTGATTGCATTTGTACAAGAAACTATTTACTATATTTCGCTAAAGGAGTTGTAATCATATTTATGTTTTGCTTTTAAAATTACATTTTTAAATAATTACAAAATTTTGTACTTTAGATATTCAAAATTTATATATAATCACATTGCTGATAAAATCTGTTTCCAATAAATTGGAGTTTTCACTAGTCAATATTTCTATTATTGAGAAAATTTAAAAAAGCGCTAAATTTGGACATACGTCTGTATATCATTGACTACTTGGCCTTTAAAATTAAAATTTTCTTATAAATATGCCATCTTTCCCTTAAGTGCAAAATTAATTTCTAATTTATAATATTTAAAACACAGGAAAGAAGATATAAAAATCTGAAAAATAAAACATCAATATGATAATAGCTGTTTTGTAAAGTTTTTAAAATGAAAAACAACTTTATCGCTTTAAAATTATTCTCCATTATACATAATACAATTGTTTAATTGAAGATTTATTTGTTAAAAACATTTTTTATTTCCTACCTTAAATAAAGTTGTTGTTTTTTTTTAAAAAAAAGGTGTTTTTTATGAAAAAATTTATTTATTTTACCCTATGAAAGCTTTTTTGTTTTTTTGCTTTCAAATAGAACTATCCAGCCTATGAAAATATTTTTCTGAAAGTTTTAAACTTCAAAGCATAAAGTTCAGTCGAATAAATTTTTATCTAGAAGCGTACAATAAAATTTATAGCATCATCACTGTCTAGATTGAATGACGCATACTTCATTCATATAAAGCAAAAATTATTATTTTTATACTTTTAGTAAAGGTAGAAAAATGATGAAAGATATTTAAAAAGCAGATTTTTCTTCCCCCTAGTAACTCGGAAGAAGGGGAAATGATATTTACTTTGCCAATACCTCTTCCAGCATTACTTCCGAAACAGTAATATAAAATGGGACAATGCTATATTTCTTGACGCATTCAAAAATATATTTTGGTTTCAAGACTTCTTATTCCAGAAAGATGTTAGTGTCTAAGCATACATCTTACCATAAAAAATATGTATATTATTTACAGAAAGTAAGAAAATGAATAATATTTTCAAATTCCGACTTTAGATTTTCTTTTGATGCATCGGTGCTTGGAGGAAAAGGAGGATTCAGTTTGAAGATAAATAAATAAAATAAACCCATCCCATTTTCTCTTTATTCAAAAATATATATTTCTTCAAAAATAAACGTATGGAACAACTCTATATTAATTATAATCAAGATTCGACTTTTAAATGTTTTACTTTTCCTGTATATATGTCGGTCATCAATTTAAAACATAATAATTTTGGGATTTTTTATTCTTTTTATTTTCATTTTTTGGATTTTAGTTTTCAAAACGTTTTTCAATTTATATTTTTGGTTTTGTAATCATCTTTTAATAATAAATTATTTTGATGGTGACAGTTAGGCCATTAAATCTAAAAAAAACCTAGTTAAATAGATTAAAGACTATTACAACATTCAAAAAATTATTTTCAGTTTTTAAGTAGTTTTAAAAAAAATTGTTTTCTTAATTTTTTCAAAATTTCCCTGATATTTGGTTTATTTTTATCTGCTTTGTATTATGATTTTATATTGTGTGTGTGTGTCCAAAAAATAGAATATTTTTAAAAGCTATGGTTTAAATAATTTTACATAACAACCTTATCACTTTCGATATTTCATCTTTATACCTAATATATTTATCTGATTAATTTATGCTTTGTTTAAAACATTTTTTATTCTCATCTGCGGTGAAAGCTAACAACTTTATCCACGTTTTTTCTGTTGACTACATTTTTCATTGACCACTTAAAGTTTATTTAAATAATCGATACAGTAACGAATCCAATTAAAGAGATATCAGAACAAAATAAAATTATAGTCTAAGAACTGTCTTAACAGATTGTGCAAAATTGCATTCACCCGAAACTTTTTCAACAAGCCTGAATTTTATTATATTATTTTCCCGTGTTCTCCAAGTTGAATCCCACACTAACGCGCGAATTTACATTCACGTCGCAATTCTGTCTAAAAGCATATTAAGTTACACATCACATTGTTATTGTTTTGTTTTTGTACTTCTCAAAACAATAACAATGGGATGTGTAACTTAACTCAAAAGCAAAACCACTTGATTAGAAAAAACACACTGAGTGTACATTTCTCCTAATCAATATCGATTAGAAATTGTGCCATGTGTTTAGAAGCGGCAAATTCTGTCAGCTAGTGTTAACAGAATTTTAGCTAGTGTAATAGAGGATCTCTTGAACCAAGAAGATGTCAGCTTGTGATACGTGCTACGATGAAAGCTTGGCGATTCAGTATTATACATTTCGGAACATTTAAGGTGTGATATTTCTTTTTCTTACTTTCTCTTTTTCAAGAATTTGGAGTAGAGAGTGAAAACGTATTTTTCTGTCGTTTACCAATGCACATGAGTAAAATATTTTATTAAAGAATCATTACTAAACTAAATTATAACTACTTGACCCATGCTGGGAACCTTTGTAGTTGCTACCTCTCATTATTTAAGTCTACAAACATCGTAAAGCTTAATTAAATGGTTAATATGGTCACAAATGCAATAAAAGACATAAGCAGAAAAAATATACTTACAGTTTATTAACTATCTTTATATGTTGTGCAAGATCACTCTCGAATCTCTCTCAACGCACCTCAATCCTAGCTTAGAATCAAACAATAAAGTTCTAGTTTACTAATTACTTCGTATTGGATGTGGCACTTCTCAAATACCGTGGGTTCATCTCCGATACTACTTTCTCTAGCCAGGAGTCAATTCACAACTATTTTAATCACAAATGATTAATTTCAGTAACAAATGTGATTTTTAACTTGTTAACATCTACTGGCTCCTCGTCATCATCAGCTTCCCCTCCTCTTTTTAATTCTGTTTCTCATATATCTATCACTATTATCATTTTTGATTCAAAACATTACACTTCTATCTTCATTAAATTTGTATAATTACGTTTCATTTAGCAAGAAAGGAGTTGGAATGTTATGCAATTCAAATTATAAGAAATTTTCAAGGTTAATGAAGAGAAAACCATGAATAGTCTAAAGTCACAACATCATGTCGTTAATTAGGTCTTTCCTTACTCCTTTTCATAGATGGAAACAAGGAAAAATCGTATTGATCTAGGTCAGGTAAGTAATATGTACAGAGAAAGGGAGTTGTGAAATTTTTGGACAAAACCTAGCTACTGAAAAGAATCTCTTTACCGGTCAGTCAGAATACGCTGATAAAATCTTGCAACTAACCACCTCATTCCCGAATCCTGAGTTAAAATTCACCAAAACGAGCTCCAAGACAATCTCCAACATACAATGAAGTTTCGTAGTTGGTCTTCAGGCCCAAGTACACTAATTTTCTCTACATTTTCGTCTGTTCTGGCATTTCACGGAAGGCCAAGATATGGTTAATCATCAATCGAGATGTTACCTTTTTTAAAACAAGAATCCAGTCGTGCACTGAAGTTTTTACCAAAGCATCGTTTTTGTAAAGTGTTTTTTCACGAATGTATCTAACGCCATTTTTCTGATCAGGAAGCAAAATTTCAAAGCCACTCATTTGTTCACTTAAATATCCCTATACTTAAATCTGGGAGAAAACAAAAAGAATCGGAGAAAAATTTCACTATGAATAAATTTTCCCGTGCAATTCTACAAACGCACTAAACTAGAAAAGAATTGCACCCCAGTGAAAGAAATGCAAACTATACTAGCTCTGATCAGGGCAGTATTATTCCTAGAAGTAGTCATAAAGTACAGATATCGATTTCAGTTGCACATTTACTCATTTAACGGAAGTGTTTCATAAGCTTATGTATTCTTAATTATTAAGTAAAAGTGCTTTTAAATGAAATTTTAAGCAAAATTTAAGAAAGTCATATAAATTTTAATCTATAATATTGTTTTACTGACGTGCTTGAATGTTGAGATTTTTCAAACGTGTTATTTAATTCCTATATTTATAATCCCTTTTGTTTAACTTCATTTTTTTCAATATTTGATTTGGTAGAATTTATTAATAAATTTTTACTCATTTCTTTATCGATAAGAATTCTAAAACTTGGAACACTTACATATTCCTATATTCTAATACAGTATTTTAGTATTTACAGATCTTATTTACAAATTAATTGACTAATACGTATTGAGTTTTTCTCGTGAATGATAAATTATATAGCTCAAAAGATGGAACGCTTATGTCCTGCCTATACATCCATTAGACTGATCTTGTTGCAGAAAAAATTGGAGATGCTCAATTAAAAATCTAATTTATAAATATAACAATACAGTTGTTGCCTTCAACTCGTGGTAATAGGTTTTTAAGGTTACTAACCCACTATTTAAATGAATAGCAAGTATTAATATAAATAGAGAGATTACATAAATTCCAATATCTTTATGAATTTCTTGCATTACGTATGCACTCTATCGTCATCATTTTGATTATCATGGTACACAAAGAAAAGGACTTCGAAATTCTTAAAATTTGATATCTTATCTCACTTACTTCAAGATCTTGAAAAAGATCTCTTTTAAAATATAAAATAGTAATAAATAAAATTTATTAAAATAATCAACCCTTTCTTAGTCTAAAACTTTCAAAGGATGTGTCTCAACTGTAGCGTTTTGTTCATTGTCACTTAGCTAGACTGTTATCTTCTCACTTTTGTGACGAACTTCAGAGTCTACATTTTACGATCAGGACATTTGTAGATTTTCGTTTCGTAAGAGATTCGTATTTTTCCACTGAGCTACTTTACACTCTCTTTTGAAAGAACACCCCATTCGGCTTGTTTCTTTCTCATTTTTCTAATTTCATTCATTCGGAGTATAAGTTTGCTACTGCGAATTGGAACTCAGTGACATATTTATCCAGCAATATGTGAAACAGAATAAAAAATTGATTGATTGTTTATTAATGTAGCGCTTGAAACAACACGAGAGCTATTGACGAAGAAATCCGCAATTTTAATCCTCGGTCGAATGACCAGGACGACACATGAGCTGGGAAACTCCACTCCAAATTTCAGCACCATACCAACGAAAGAAATTTGAGCCTAGAATAAATTTAACGTGGATCAACCCTGTTACATGGTGGAACTTAACTGGCATCAAGACCCGTAACAACACCGTGAGTACGTAATCATGACCATTACACAACAACAGCCCCCCAAAAATATTATTAATGTCTGCTCATAACACGAAGTTATGACGTCATCCAAGAAAAAAGTAATCTGAATCCTACAATAAGGTAGCAATAGTAAAACAGCGAGAGTTATTGCAACGTGAGTTAATAGGATACGCTTGTAATATATTTTAAACTCGGAGAAATGATACTAACAATTATCAAACAAAACATTAAAAATTATTTTTAATAGAAGTACTTAATGAAGAAAAATTTCATTTAAATACAATTGTGAAAGTCCAAACAAAAATCACAGAAGTGTAATGTCCTGATTGAAATCTTTAAAGTCATGCGAATTAGAATCTTTTTTATAATGTATTCTATTAATAATTTCGTATAATTTACATATCTTTTTCTATGGTTTAAATTTCTTTTCGTTTTGTTTGCATTACTTTACAATTTTACGATTTTAATTTTGATTTCCAAGTTTGTTGTGAAAAAGTTTTTCGTATTTTCTAGCACGTAAAAATTGTTTTTATACACACACACATATGTATGTATGTATATATATATATATATATATATATATATATATATATATGCGCGCGTGTGTGTGTGTGTACACAGATATATAAGTATATATATGTGTATATATCACATAAATTTAATAATCACAAAGTATAGCATTTATTGTTTAACATGCTTGTTACATCCGTGAATTACAATTCGATTTTTAGGCAAATACTAGTGAATCTATACAAAAAAATATTTAAATTTGTTAGGTTTCCACATTAAAGCTTCATCTAATTATGATAAATTTTAAAAAAATTGATGAGGAATTGTATCAGTGTTATTTGCTGATTTGTTGAAAGTAATTTTTAAATAATTTTTTACTTGTCGAACACGCTAATTTAATTAATTTTGAAAGTTTCTGATTTTAAAAAAGGATCAGATTTAAAGAAGGGGACGCTTTAGATTGATTGACTGTTATCAAATAAATTTAAATTTTTAAAAAAAGTAAATGTATATTTTTAGTGTTGAATTCCAGATAAAATTTCGAATTACTGCTTGTAATAGATTAAACATTCTGTTAATGATAATCACGGAATTTTAATTAAACTTTCTAAATGGGTCTTTCTAATGTTTTTGTTGTTTTTATGAGTTTTTTTTTTACAATGGGAAAGAAACAGATACAATGAAATAGAATTTCCAGCTAATTAATACTCAAATGAGTTTCCGAAATATTTAGATAATTTAAAGCGAATTAACTTCAAGTAAAATAAACATACAAAGAATTGGAGTGCATTTTGTTCTAATGGGAATTTGATCACATCTCGGGTTAATAAAAAAGTTTTATTAAAGATTTCCTTTTTTCCCTTTTTTAGGAACATCGTTGATCAAATATTGAATTAACGAAATTGAATATTTGTATTTAATGATATTTTTACGATGAAAATGTTAGAGATATTTTTAGAAGGTAAAAAATATAAATTCCAGTTTCCATAAAAAGATACTTGACGTGAGCTTAAATGCATTCAGTAGGTTGAGTACACTTACATCGAGTACATTTTCTATCAAATTAAAATAAAAGCTATCCAGACAATCACTATTTTTGTTACATGCTGCAAAAAATGTAAGGCATAAACATGCAATTGTACACATTTTTCACAATACGATTATAACCATACACAAATATTTACATATGTGAAAATTCTTAACACTAATCTATAATAATTCTTAAAAGGCTATTGAATATTTTCTGGAATTAAAGTCACGAAGTAAGTCACTAAAAAATGATTACAATATAATATTGCGAATAGTCCGCAACATATATAAATAATTATTCATATGAAAATCAATTTTCTAAGCTGATCAATAACAATTCTTAAGATGGAATAGAATATTTCTGAAGATATTATTATACAAAATTTCAAATATGCAATGTTTTAAAATTATATAAGTATTTTTGCATTAAATATTCATTGAATTTAATATATCTTCAATGTGTAGACCAACAATTTTCCCCAGACAATTTAAACAAATGTTAATAACAAGTACTAACCTTTTAACTATCTAAACACTCCTCAAACTACTTTATTGAATTAAAATTTAAAAAAAAGCTTTAAAGAAACATTATTCAAATATTATAAAATCACAGTTGAATTATAAGATGCTTTCATAATTATAAAAAAATGTCTGTGGGTAAACCAAATAAATTTGAAACCTTTATTTTAGCTTGCTGATGGAAAAATGATTCAATGCCTTTATGTTATATCAATCTAAAATGAAGGTTTAAACAATTATTTTAAAACAGTAAGAAATAAAAAAAAAGTTATTTGACAATTTCTCTCTCTATTAAAAAGTAGTATAATATTGTAAAATGTTAGTTACATTAACATATATAGCATAACACATTTCACAAATGCGGTGCTCAACAAACTAATACAAGACTTGTTTACGTCGATGGGTAGTTCGTAGGTATCACAATATCAAGACTGCACATGAATTATTAAATAATCGATGAAATTTTAAAAATTCTATCCATCGTAATAGTTGAAATCTATCCAAACTTTGAACTGCTCACATACGCACACAAAATCGAAAACATATGAAAAATCTCTTAATGCGTAAGCTCGGTTAAACCTACCCAGCTTTCAACCCAGTCAAAATTTCCAACCTGAACTTGAGCCAGAGAGTTAACTTGCGATGATAAAATGCACTTTCGGGGAAACCCCAGGTTTCTTCCTTTAACTGCCGGTTCAGTTCACGGTGGATACGACAGTTACATGTCTGGATAAAGACAACATGAGATTAACTGCGCAGCAACAGGTGAAAATATGAGGCTTGTTACACACCACCCCCTCCTACATCCATAGTGATTGCTGTACACTGAAATTTTAAAATTAAATTTTTTTTATTCCAAATAATTTTTAAGAAATTTTCAGAAAAAACTTATATTCGAAATCATGTAAATACCTATAAGTATTTTTAACATAAACCTCCATCACATAAATATCCACATGAACAGTTTTTCACTTTAAAAATAAACAATGAAATTTTCAATTCTTTTTTAGATATGAGTTGAAGTGGAAGAACTTTCCCTCCCAGAAAATTTTCGTTACGCCCTTTCTCAGGACAACTGTTATGTGTGATAAAGCATACTAAAATAACTATTTAAGAGATGGATAATGAATTAAAAAGCTATGATTAATTGTCCTCATGGTGAAAAAAAAAGACTCAGTGATGCAATAATAATCGGCTCAAAATCTTTAACAACTTTTTTCAAGCTATTAATAAGCAATATCCAAATAAATTAATTTGGCGTGTTGTGGAAGTTAGGAGTGGGGGTTGCCAGTTCCGGTGTCGTCCTCATCACTTGACTGAGATTCAAAACTACGAGATCCGTCGCCAATAGCTGTAAATTTCTAATTGTTCCATTTTCCATATTGTGTGCTCTTAATTATGACCCATGTAGCTTGTATGTGTCTACATGTTTATTTCTAGTGCTTCATTAATGAATTTTTCAATATTCCTTTACGTGTGTTTGTGTATACTCCGTCGCCGGAAGTCTGCCTGCCGGCGTGAGTCATTGTATCCTAGTATTACTAGGAAATCGTGACATTAATGAGGTGCAGATTGATATGCAATCCAAAGAGAGAGAGAGTAAAGTAAAGTAACTAGTGAGAAATTAACACATCAATCAATAACTCCCGAGACTAACCCAGAGATGGCGCTCGTAGTAAACCAGTAACCAGGTCTTTCTAGAGTACTAACTTTTGCTTGAAACGTGTCAAAATTTTAAGTCGATCGGACCAGAAACAGCTGAGTTATCGAGGTTGGAGTAAAGTCGTTTTGTAGCTTGTTTAAAAAATGGAAAAAACCGAGTTTCGTGTTCTGATAAAACATTGTTTTTTAATGGGTAAAAACACCGTGCAAGCGAAACAATGGATTGAAAAATGTTACCCGGACTCTTGTCCATCAAAAGCAACGATTTGTCGGTGGTTTGCCGAGTTTAAACGTGGTCGTACCGACACAAAGGACGCGGAACGCTCGGGTAGACCTGTGGAAGCCGTTACACCGGAAAATGTGAGTGAAGTGACAAAAATTATAATGAAAGATCGTAAAGTGAAGCTCCGTGAGATTGCTGAGATGACACAGATATCATATGGAAGTGTATTTACTATCCTTCATGAAACATTGAGCATGAAAAAGGTTTTTTCCAAGTGGGTGCTGCGATTGCTTTCGATGGAACAAAAACAGCAACGAGTCGATGATTCAGAAAGCTGTTTATCGCTATTTACTCGCAACAAAAAAGAATTCTTGCAAAAAAAAAAAAAATTTGGAAAAAAAAAAAAAATAGATTTGGAAAAGAGTTGGAACGATTGTATTACCCTAAAAGGTGATTAACAAAAGGTGTTATGTTGATGAATAAAAAAAAATTTTGCAAAAAAAATGTTGTTTTCAATGTTAGTCTCGGGAGTTATTGATTGATATGTTAGAACGATGACGGCAAAAATAAACGTTGTTAGAACTATGATGCACCTTTAAATAAATCGCTTGATTATGTTTTCTTTGGATTTTCGGGATTATGTTTCATTCATTTCTTCTTTGTTCCAACAAGTACGGTTTTTTTAACCTGTTGTAAAAAATTCTAAAAAAAATTCTTTTTGTCACAAAATGTTGAATGAGAGTGGTGATGGTCTTCCGGGGGGTACTCAAAGACCCTTGGGTTAACTCGGTCCCCTTATGATCTTTACCAAAAGCCCTCGCATTGCTTCTAGTGCGACGTTAATAAAAACAAACCAACCAAATAAATTAATCATTTGGAACATTTAATTAATTGCGTTTTTATACAAGTATAATAACGAAAAATTTTACTTCTCTTGGAAACTAAACAGTTGATTTCAGAAAAATAAATCCAATTCAAACAGACATCCTGTAACAGAATCCGAGTCAAGTATATAGTTCAATGTATCACCTCAGAGTTAATAGAATCAAAGTAGTGTTCCTCTATGAATCCCTTTAATTTCTCAGTCTTCTATTTCCTTATCCCTTTTATTATTAATATGGTAAAGCTTATTTACGTATATTACGCTTTCATAAGGGGAGATTTCCTGTAAAATAATACCGTAAGTCATTGGTCGATTTTATTAAATTCGCACACAGAAGGAACACTAAAGCTAGTGGTGACGGACTTGGTAATTTTGAACCTCGGTCAAGTGACGAGGACAGCACCTGAGCTGGCATCTCCCTCTCCAAACTTCCACACCTACGGGAAGACTTGTAACCTCGACAGATTCAACGTGTATCAGACTCACTATACAGTAGTCTTTATAGGCAAAAACGCGAAATAAAACATTATTTGCATAAAACAGCCTCCTTCAGAGCAGTTTTATTGAGACTTAATTTTGAGTTTCAAATTTTTTACTTGCGATGCTACTCATTTTGGTGGATCCAGTAGTCGATTGTGTTTCTCTCGTTCGTATGTCCACTGCAGAGATGTGGCAGCCTTTTGGTCATAGTTGCAAACACGCGATTGGTGTTAATTCCGTCGAATCGTGGGTTCGAACCCTAATGTCACTTAAAGAAGAGCCCTGATATCACTAAAGATGAAATGTAGAAGGGTTGATACACGCTAAATGTGTTGTAGTCTCAAGTCCTCTTGTTGGTGTTGTTTAGAAGTTTGGAGAGGGGGATACAAACTAATGTATTACTTTCTACACTTGACGGAGGATGAAAATTACGGGGTTTTACCCAATAACTTTCGGGTTGCATCTACGTGCGTTGTTAATAGGTAATTAATCAGTTAATCAAAACAATACGGGAAACGAATGGAAGACATATTTTCTTAATGTAAGCCAATCATTCATGAATCTATTTTGCAATTATGCAAAATTCGAAAACAAATATTTAACTATTCAAAAATCAAATGCATATCAATGTTTTTAAAATTATATTGCCACTTAAAATTTATACGTCATACTTTACAATAAAATTGTTTAAAAATTAATATCTGATGTTTTTTAAGGTTAATTTTAGAATAACAGTGCTTAATGATTCTCCAAATGAAACTATCAAAATGACGAGAAACTAATTATTTTTCATCGAGCTAAAAATGGAAAATTATCACTGATGATTTGCTTATTTAATGATTATGAATAATAATCAATCTCGCATATTCTTGGAATGAATAAAAAAAATTCAGAACTAGAAGGAGTTATGAGATAACTTTTCAAAGAAAAAGTCAATATTTGTATGACACCCGAAAACAAATGTTTCAATGTCCTAATGTAGCAAGTTTGAAAAACAGAATTGCCAAAAAGGTGTAATTCGAATTAAAATGCGTGCTTTTTTTCCCTCGCAATTAAATAAATCCTCATTTTGAATGCAAACGTTAATTACTTTGTCTACCTGGCTGTAATTTAACATTGATTAATACTATGTTATATTTCATAATACATTTTAGCAACATAAAAAAAAAGTTCTTAATTTTCTTTTAGATTCCAAGACGATATCAAGATTAAATCGAAGAACTTTAATTAAACTTTTTTTATTTCATAAATAGAAGCAAAAATTCTACGAAATGCGATTTCAGGTTCTTTTCTTTGCGACATTGATCCTTTCTTGTTTGATAAATGTATGCAGAGACTCAATTTTAAACGACAATTGGAGAAAAAAAATTGAAACAGTAATCCAAATTTTTCAAATCACAAAAAAAGTCCATTGTTCTTTTTGAAAAAAGAATATCTCCAGGCAGTTAGAAAGTGTAAAAGTAGCAGCTAAATCTTAAGCTACATTTAAAAGTAATTTTCACGCGAAACGCCTCCTTTTGTGAGTAATCATCGATTTTACCCTCCAGGGAGAAAGCGAAGAAAATTAAATTTACGGTTGAAAGGTTTTCTCCAACTTTATCAACCGCGACTCAAAGAGATTTATTTTCAATTTAACGACGTGACGAAGGTTTTGAAATAGATGATGGATTTGATCTATTTTTAGGTGGCATATTCTGGGAAATCTTTTGAGGTATTGTTGTTCGAACAATTTATAAATAAGTGATCCACATAACCGTATCGCTATTGTTTGCTACAAGAGTTTAACACCATAATAAGACATTTCCATGTTTTCTTTAGCAATCTTGTTTTCCCATTTGCAAAAATTTTTTACAGAAATATCTTGGTTATCTTAGAAGACCAAAAAGTGAAAGTCAATAGGTTATAGTATGTTAAAGTACACTTTATAGCAAAGTGAATTACTTTGATGAATATGGAAATGTATTTACACACAAATAATTTTTTTTCTCTGTAAATTCTTTTCATATACATTAAAAAACACTTCAAATTTATATGTGAAGAACTTAATAAATAAATAATGAGAATGTAATAAAATATCATAAGTGTGTTGGGACAACAATTGTTCAATTCGTTGCCAACTAATGAGTTTGCCAAGTCAGTTTAATAAATAAGTAGAAGTGTAATAAAGTATAGAACACTAGGTATTGAAATATACTTGCTAACTCATAAGGTATCCATACATCTTTAAAACGCTCTTTTTTTTAAAAAATTTGATTTTCTAATTTTACTGTCAGTTTAAAATTTAAACTTTTTCTAATAGTGTTTGAATTTTGCTTATACCTTATTCAAAACTTAGGTTACAGGCACTTGAATTTTACTCGTAGTTAATTTTTAAATGCATTTGAAAGTTTGTTTTTAATTTTTCTCAAAATGAGTTTTCTCGACATATTATTTACATATGGCAACGTAGATATCCGAAAAAGTTGTGAAACAAATTCATGTAAATTTTACAAGTATTTTCCTTACATAGTTTTTAAGAACCCCTACTACTTTCATGATTGTAAAATTGATATGTTTTTAGTAACAAAAGTGTAAATTATGTATTGTTTATAACTTTTTTGATTTTTCATTGTTATTTGACTCGAAACACAATAAAATTGTAGTAATATGGTTTTTTTCATGAAAGTAGTACCAGCCCCAAACAATATTATGATGAATAAGATAAAATTTACGGAATAAGGATATTTTTGTTTACTTTAGAATTATGACCGTTATTCTGATAATCAAATTTTGTACTACTTTCACCATGTTTCCCACTCCAATTTTTTTTTTTTTATATATTAAAAGGAAATTCTTAAATGTGTTTTTCCTAATATTAGGTTATATTTTAGCATTAAAAACATTTTGATAGCAAATATCAATATATTTCAAAAAATCTTCTCCGAAAGTGTACGGATACCTTAAGATGAATTTCACAATTCTATATTTACGCAATTACAAATAACTATTTTGCATTTTATGTTAACAACTATTTATTTTTGTATAATTGTAAATATTACTTTATTGTTAACTTATAAAATTATAATTGTTAATATTTAAAATAATACTTGTAAATCTGGAAAGAGTTTCTTTGTAACGTTTTTCACTTTGCCGGATTGGCAACAATCCGAATGTTGACAGAAGTTTGTTTGTAACGTTTTTACATTAGCGGTAATCAAGCCTAACGAATAAAAGTATTCGACTAATTTTTATGCAATTTTTCTGTATTTCAACGATAAAGAACTAACCATTCCTTACAGCTGTATAAATATTGAGATATTTCTTATAATTAGAATTATTTTGCATCCCTTCACTATTCGTCTTATTATAATATATAATTTTATTCACTCTATAAGATTTCGGAACATTAATATTACACTAAGCCCAATTAAAAATAAACATCCCAAATTCTTAGAATTAGTTTTCCATTCTTCTTTGTTGTTTTTTTTTTTTTTTTAAATTCAAATTGACGCATATATTTTCCATACTTAATTCACTCGCATCATTATGATTAAAAAATGTAAGAGTTTGAAAACTCAAAATGGACTATTGTAATTTCATTTTAACATGCACTACCTTTTTTTTCTGAAGATTTATTCGGGTTATAAAAAGCCTTCAACTTTGGTAGCAATCTCATTTGACTATGAAAACTTCGATACTTCATATTAGAAGGCCATCTTCTTCTCAATCCATATCACCGGTTCACCAAAATTAATATTAATTAGTAACCATAATTCCGAGCCCCAGGATTCGCGGAAGCAAGAGCTATCAAGAAAAAAAAATTCTTTAAATTCCTAATGTATTTTTATCTTAAGATTATCTTAATTATTAATTTATTTTTATCTTAAGCATTCTTATCTTAAGAAAAAATGCTGATATTAACCATGAAAAGAATAAAAACAAAATATTCTGTTATAAAAATCAATTATTAAATTAAATATTACAATAAGAGAAAAAGGTAAGCTATTAAAATAAGCAATAAATAATCTGTTCGAACATTAAAATTAAAACAGATGATAAATTATTACATAAAATAGCAGTATAAATATACCTTGAGCAAATTAAACGTAGCATTTATAATCATAATGTAATATAAAATCAATTTTCTCAATCTAACAGCATGCATTTTTTATCTTATGTCCACACATTTTTATTAACGCCATCTTCTCAAAACAACAACGTCTTAGCACACATTAAAATATTTTACATGAGCTTCACAAAAACATCTTCGACAGAGATGGTTTTTGAGAATTTGT
This sequence comes from Nephila pilipes, assembly GCA_019974015.1. Classification (NCBI taxonomy): domain Eukaryota; kingdom Metazoa; phylum Arthropoda; class Arachnida; order Araneae; family Nephilidae; genus Nephila; species Nephila pilipes. The sequence continues at coordinate 42,051 of BMAW01104674.1, forward strand.
TTGAAATATGTTCACTACGAACACACGAGAGCCATATAATGTTAACAATATAAAACTTCCACAGTTTCTCTCTGGGTTTATGTATCACTTATCATTCTGTATCGTTTAGTTTAGAAAATATGGAATTTTGAAGTCAGGTGAATTATTCTGAATATAACCCTGTTTGATATCTGTAACGAATTATTCTGGTAAAGATTTAACACAGAAATTACCAAAATTTCTATTTTTTTAAAATTTCATCATACATTATACCATGGAAAAATTAATACATTTCACAGGAATAATTAATTCTTAACACTACTCACACAAAATATTTTTTCTTGTGTGTAACATAAATGGCGGAAAGCAGTTGTCTAAGTAATTGCCAGTAGTTTTAATTGCATAAGGAAAAATAAAACCATCTATTTATTATTAGCATAGATATTGCAAATAATGAATGAGAAATCAAGATTAAATATGTGGATTAAAAGCATAATCTCATCTAAATAAAAAAGGTTTCGAACCAATTTCAGAAAAAAATGTTCTATGCAAAGAACAGATTTAACCACCTAAGGTGCTAACTTTTTCAAAATAATTATAAAATTACTCAATTAAATATTCGAATTAAAGTAAACGATGAAATATTGAAATGGACAATAATATAAGCTACATGTAATTAAAATAAAAGCAAACGATAAATTGTTAAAATGAATACATTTTAAGCTAAATAGAATTTAAAATAAAGGAACGTTAAATTATTACATTGAATATATTTCAAGCTAAATTTTATTAAAATTGAAGGGAAAGATAATTTATTGAATTAAATATAAAATAAGTTACATGTAATTAAAATTAAAGCAAATAATAAATCGTTAAAGTGAATATATTTTAAGCTAAGTGGAATTAAATTTAAAGTAAACGATAAATTGTCAAACTGAATATATTTCAAGGAAAATATAATTAAAATTATTTTTAATTGAATATAATGTAAGCGACATGTCATTAAAATCGCATGTAATTAGATATAATACAAGCTTCATGTATTTACATTTATAGCAAACGATAAATTAGTAAAATGCATATATTTTAAGCTAAATGTACTTGAAAGGAAATGGTCATTTGTTGAATTGGATGTAAAATAATACAGAAAAATTTAACATTAAACCTATGAATAGAACCGTAAAATTGAGATATTTGAATAATATCCTAGTTATAAAAATTAAAATTACCAAGTCTTTATATTTAACATTAGAGTTAAAACCATTAAGTATAATGTAAAAGAATATAGAAAAATTTAACATTACGTCTATAGATAGAATCGTAAAATCAGGAAACAGAACATGGTTACAAAAAATCTAATTTAGATATTAAAGAATTGAAAGGTGATCTGGTTCGCCAATTTACAGCCTATAAGAACCTATAAGAAACAATAGCCCCTTGGGTGGCTAATAAACGTAACATCTATTAACTAATATATATTAATTATTTATCAAATATTCTTTAACTTGTAAATGGCTCATTTAAATGTTGTTGGCGTTCGTTAAAATGTTGTTGGACTTCGTTTAAATGTTATTGATAGATTGATTGATTTTATTAATGTCGCACTAGAAGCAATCGTGACCACTAGGTTACAGCGATCAAATTAAAGATTGTTAGGCTATACATTAATTACCAAATATATTCAGTTGACAAAAACACAAAAATTTTTGATACAATAATTGTTTGGTTCTGCAGTTTAGCACTTTCTTTATAAATTTACCAAGAGGCAGTATTAGAAAAGCGGTGATGATCGCAAACTCGAAGACAGAGTTGTTTCCTGCCCATCATGAGTTCGAGCCTTGATACCGCTAAGGAACCGTCGCGTAGCGGAGCTTGATCCACGTTAAATTTATTAAGGTTCCAAGCTCTCTCATTGGCGTAGTGTAGAATTTTGTAGATTGAGGTACCAGTTCAGGTGTTGTCATCGGCACTTTACCAAGGCTCAAAATTATAAGGGCCTTTGCCAATAACCGTCGTGTAGCTTCTACGTGTAACGTCAGTACACAATCAATCAATCAATTATTCAAATGTCTTAACAAATTAGTGTTGATGGATGATATGTAAATTGCGATTCTCTTTATGAATCTAGAAATTACAATCACGCTACATCTCTCTCTCTCTCTCAAAAATATAAAGAATCAAAGTTAAAAGAAAAAAAATTGTTCCCCCTTTTCTTAAAAAAAAACTCAGATAGTTTATACCGGTTTTCTCACACTTTTATTACGTATAACTAACGTGTTTTTTTTATTAAGTAGCCAATCAAATATAATGGTTTCGTGCAGCATGAAATCAGTATTTCAGGACATTTGTTTTTGTTGCAAAACTAACTGAATAGGTTGCATTACGGTAACATGCTACAGAAAAATATTTTTATTTCTATTGTATTTACAGGTAATATACTTAACTAAATGTGATCGCCAATTATAATCAGTTTAGCAAAAAAAAATATTTTGAAAATCCAATATATGTTTTTATTTTGTAGTTCCACATACATTGAAACAAGCACAAAATAGGAGAATAATATGTTTAATTGAATATTTATAAAAACATTATTCGTAATAACTGAATTATGTATTTTCTGTAAGATCTAAATCAGAAGAAAGGAGATGAGAAGGGAAAATCGAATTATTACTTTCATGCTTCATTTAATCAGAATAGTTACATAAGTTTTCCTCTGTGTAAGTTGATTACGTTTTTTTCTTTTGTTGTTCAAAAAATGCATTTTCTAAAGAATAACAATAACCATGAAAAATAAACTTTCAAAATATAATCGTTTCAATACTTTTGAAATATTTCTATTGCCTTTTTGCTCTAGGTTGTAAATTACATTACTTGCTTTAGTGTATTTTTGAAGCCTTTCCTAGATCTAGGCCTTCTTGACCAGTTATGCAGAATAAATTCTTTTTCTTCAGCGCTTTCTACGGGGTCGTATTCTTTGCTAGCACGGCCTTTTCTCTGGAATTTTGATTTCGTATCGTTTACAGCTGCCGTGTCTCTCGATACTTCCAATTCTTACTCCAACAAAGACTGCTATGTACTATCTATGTTTAAGAATAAAAGCTGTTTTCTGGCGTCACGTCGAACCTCACTATTGTGTTTTTTAATAGACTGTTTTTGTTTAATTTGGTATTTTCCCATTTATCACAGAAAATAATGTTCAAATAAAATCTATAATTTGACGACAAGTTTTATTTTTAACTTAATGTAAAATTTGGACAACTAGAATGAAAATAATTCATAGAAGTAATAATGTTTAAATTTTATACCGACCATTAGGATGGTAAAATATTAATTTTTGCTCAAACAATAATTGAAAAAATTTTAATACTAATGAATAAAAAGTTTGCTGAAATTGTGGACTATTTTTAGGAATAATATGATAAATACCCTTAAGATGAATAAATTAATAAGCATTTCACGAAATGCACTACAACAAAAGACTTCTAAAATGTGAATAAAATTTTAAGTAATGCATGTCATAAAATTTTGTAACACATATATTTTAAAAAAAGATTTACTTCACTTTCAACCATTAAATAAATAACAAAAACAACTAACTACTTGAAGGAATGAAAACAAAGAACGTTATTTTGTATCCGATTTAGGAGAAAATAAAAATTTTCTTCTTTCTTTTTTTAAGTTAAAAACAAGCAAAAACTATCCGTGTAATTTCTAAGTAGGGATACATAATTACCCACACTAATGTACTTATCATTTATTCAACATGACTTAAGGGTACTTCAACAGAATAGAACGATTCCTTGGAATGTGTGTGGCCAAATCAAACAAGATGTGTTTATTTAACATTCATTTTTTTTAAATTCTAAATTCTAAGCGTTTGCTATAATTGCTCCTCCTGGAGATAAATTTCAATACGGCTTTATTACTTCGGAGCGTTTTTATTCACGATAGTTAAGACCTGTAATATTGGTATATTTTCATTTGGGGGATTATTTATTATGTTCAAGAAATGTATGTTTTCCGCGGTACCTTTTGAGGATTCGGGTTTCATTCTAAATTACCTAATTCTTATATCATTTTGCTATAGTTCTTCTAATCAATTCAATCATTTGCAAAAAGAGACTTTTTTTGTCAATTAATTAATTGCTGAGTTTAATGCAATTCATCAAGTTTCAAGGTAGAGTCTGGTTAATTAATATTGTGCACCAGAATGTAAAATAAACGCATAAACTGTCTTAAAAATATATGCTTTAATATACAGCTTTTCAAAGCCTTTTCTTTTTTTTTAGATTTAATAGCTTATATTTATACCACACTAGAGCATACCATAGTAATATGAAGGAAGAAAATATAAAGAAATACATTAAAAAATGGTTTCTGTTTATCACAGATAGATTTATGTAACGATGCAACAATTTTTTGTTGGCTCCTCATTTTAGCATACGCGCTAGGTAACCTTGAGAGAATGACTAATAAACCTGCAAATCTTGCCTCAGAATATTAAGAGCGCTAGAAGCGAGATTTTTATTTTACAACAGACAACACTCTTCATTCTTTGAAAATACAGAAATATGAACAATTATAGAAATAAAAAAAAAAGATAATATATTTAAACTCGTAGCAATTTGCAATAATAATAGGGATGGAAATGAAAAATAAAAAATAAAAAGTCTAACTTTTCATGCTTAAATGAAACTTAAATAACAATTCGATAGAGGAGTTGAATTCTTGACATTCTCTTTTTTATTTCTCTGAATGTGCACTTTGTTTTTTATTTTAAGTCTTTTCTTTGAATTCAAACAAAATTTTAAAAATATCTAAGTTATAGCTTAAGAGTGTGAGCCTTTAACGAGCAATAAATTTCAAGAAATGTTGAGTTGGATTTTATTAACATCCTACTTAAAGTAACACGATGGCTATGGGCAACTAACCTCGTAATTTTGAACCTCCGTCAAGTGACGAGGTCGACACCTGAGTTGGCACTGCCTCTCCTAACTTCCACACCACTGCCAACAAGAAGACTTTGATCTTCGACTTATTTAACGTGCATCACTCCCGGCTACACTGCGTATCAAGGTTCGAAACACGACCAGACAAAAACCGCCGGCGGCGACCATGACCACTAGACTACCGCGGCCATTTCAAGTAACACATCGATCAATAACTCCCGAGTCTAAAATTGAAAACAACATTTTTTTTGCAAAATTTTTTTTTATTCATCAACATAACACCTTTTGTTAATCACCTTTTAGGGTGATACAATCGTTCCAACGCTTTTCCAAATCTTTTTTTTTTTTTTTTTCGCAAGAAATCTTTTTTGTTGCGAGTAAATAGCGATAAACAGCTTTCTGAATCATCGACTCGTTGCTCCATCGAAAGCAATCGCGGCACCCACTTGGAAAAAACCTTTTTCACATCACTTCAAAAAACCTTTTTCCTGGTCCGATCAACTTAAAATTTTGACACGTTTCAAGCAAAGATTAGTACTCTAGAAAGATCTGGTTACTGGTTTATTACGAGCGCCATCTCTGGGTTAGTCTCGGGAGTTATTGATCGATGTGTTAATGTAGTGCCTTCTTTGTGCACAAACCTTGGAACTACTTAAATTAGAATTAACAATTTTAAATATTATGTCTTGATAGAGAATAACGCTAATGTTTCCAGAAATGTTAAGCCCATTATACGGAGTGGCTATTAAGCAACGAGACCGAAGTTGCTACAGAATAAGTACCGACAGCTGTTACGAATAACAGCTTGCGTACGACGCTGCTTCGAATAACAGCTGTAGGGACCGACAGCTGTTTTGCGTGAAACTTTCATTTGAAATGCAGTGCCTCTCACTTCTCTAAGCTTATGCGTATAGCCGTAGCCTTCGTTCGTATTAGAGGAACGAGGAAGGAACGAATTGTAATTAATGATAGAGGAACGAATTGTGGAATTCCACATGTAACATGGAAAAACAGCTACTGAAACTTCTAATTTATTGAAATAAGTGTATCGCGTGCGCGTGTTTTTGAGAGATTTAAGGGTTTTCAGGTTAGCAAGATGACGTTTTAGATTATTCATGCCCGGATCGCCCTTCTACGTCAAAAACGGATGACAATATCGAAAAACTCGGTAATCTGGTTTGATATGACCGTCGGTAAACTATTCTTTCGATTGCTGACACTGTAGGCATTGACAAAGAATTCGTGTGGCAAATTTTTCCGCCAAAACAATAAGCCGGCTCATTCCGCGTTGCTTGTCAAGAATTTTCTAGCCAAATACAGCATCGTATTATTAGATCATCATCTTTATTCGCCAATTCTTGAGCCATGCGTCTTCTATCTGTTTCCTTAGGTGAAATCTGCATTAAAAGGAACCAGATTTGAGTCCGTTGTAGCTGTGAAAGAGCCACGGCACACATTACGAAGCAGTTGTCAAAAGAAAACTTCCAGCACTGTTTTGAATAATGGAAGATTCGTATGGAGCGTTGCATGGATAGAGGAGGGGTGTATATTGAAGGCGATAATAAGTAAATAAGAGATCGCATAAAAATAAATTGTTTTATCGTGTCAGTCTCTATTTAATAGCCCACCTTGTATTGCGAAGCATAGTCTTCGGTAAATGCAAAAGTGATATTTTCCATGATAGTATCATTATAAGATTACGATTATTCCCCACATACAATTATTTCCCCACAGTCCTCTAGATGACAATGAACTAAATGACGTCATAGTAGATGACTTGATCTAGAGTAGTAAATAAATTGTTATTAATCATTGCTGTTAGAAAATGTCGTTTGGTAAATTTATTTTACCTTTTCCTGAATTGGTAGTAATTATTTTTTTGTTAAAAGAAAATCGTTTGTGTGCTATGTCAATGGCATTTTAAATTTTTTTTGTAAAAATAGCTAAAAACTTCCAGCTTAAGATTATATGAATACGTGGCATTCGTATCTTAAATAAATTAATGTTTATTCCATATAGGTGAGTGTATTTTACGTTTCTGAAACAGAAATTACTGTTGTAAAATAATCGTATAATTGTATCAACTATGTCTGACAATCAAATAGCGGACATAAATTCTTATACTAGAAGTAATTTAATAATAAAGTAGGTTATCTATCGATGAATATTCCCCAAATTACATCAATTTTTTTCCCATAAAAACCAAATCTACACAGAACTGGGAACATGGGACTTTTTGTTTATTAATTATATTTTAAAAATCAATAACCAATCATTGGAAATATTGAATGATGCTTGGAAATGCTATAAAAAACTTGGAAAAAAAAGTTGTAAGTGAATCATATCATAGTCCAGAAAATAATCGAATCGCTTAAGGCCGAAAGAGAAATGAAATATGTCAAAATTTAACAGAAATATCATTTCTTTTCACAGTTCTGAAAATTTCACTTTATATTCTGTTAGATGTCCGGTATTATCCCTAGTTCAGATTATTGACAGTTTCTGAATAAAAAAAATAAGAATGGGTGGCATTTATAAGAAGGGCGAAATATGACAGATTGGTCTTCGTACGTGATGTGAAGGTTTTGATTTTACGAATTTTCTCACCCTTTTAATACAGCTATGCAGTTAAGATTGAAAAGGATGGATGTTTTTCTTTCCTTGCTTTCATTGTAGAATTCAAATAAACAGTTTGGATATGATTGTTCGTAATGTGAGTGCAGTAAATGTTAAACAAAATATTCGGTTAAGCAAACTAAACAGGAAAAAAAAATTCATTAAAAATAAATAGTGATTGCTTGTTTGTATGAAACAACTAATCATATATATATATATATATATATATATATATATATATATAAATCTGTATGTGTGTGTGTAGGATTTTCCAGCTAATTACCAAATTATGAATTGCATTTTTAATAATATAATATAAATAGTTCCTCACTTGCTTGATAGATGGCACCACGAATTGGCATCATGAGTTAGCTCTACATAAAAATAAAACCGCGGAGCACATTGTTCTCTGCCTCTTCTCTTCTTTCTTCCACTTTTAGTTAGTCCGCTTTCCAAGCCCGTCAGCGCTTTTTCGCCGCTTTCCTCCCGATATGTTCGGTTGAAATGTTTTACTCTGAACGCATAATGCATACAGATTGCTATCTATACTATTTGAAGAGCTAGTTCCCTAAATAGAATTGTCTTTGTAAATAAGAGCTATGTACATATCATCTATTCATATACTTACGAATAAACAAAGTAATGCAAAATACTGCCTTAACTGTGGACTGGTACACGCATTTCAGTGGAGAACCTCTACAGATACCATATATGTGTGTGTGTGTGTGTGTGTGTGTGTGTGTGTGTGTGTGTGAGTGTGTGTGTGTGTGTGTGCGTGTGCGTGTGCGTGTGCGTGGAGAAAGAGAGAGGGGAAAACAGAGGAAGAGTTAGAAATATAAATATTATTAAATACTATCGAACTTTAAAAGAGAATTTCATCGGAAAAGCTAAATATCTAAGGAAGAACTCAAAAGGCTTTTGAATGAAAACAAGCATTGATACATTTTGGTTAAGTTACTTTCTTTAATAATGTTGTTAGCATTTTGGGAAAAAAAATTATCATTGTTTATCATAATAATATATTAATTTCTTTATTTTCTTCAACCATAAATTATGTTGCAACTGTTTTATTTATTTTTGTTATCTGTATATTTCGTTCAAAATAAGATTAAGATTTTTTTCCTTGTAAAGCAAAAGAAAACCGTACTTTTTCTTTTTGGGAAATACCGAAAAAAGCAGTAAGAGATGGTTGCTTTGTATATATTTTAAAATGTTTCTCTTGGTTCTTAAGATTTGAAAGAAACTTTTTTTTTTCTTATATATTTTTAACTTGGCGAAAAACACAAGAAACTACTTTTATCATAAAAATAAGAATAAAAAGTCGGTGTATTTTTTTGTTTTGTTTATCTAAACGAATTAAAATACATGTAGAGTTCTTTTTATATCCTGTACGCAGAAGACGTTTATTACTACACTTTAATAAAGTAGATTCTAAAAATTAAAATGGAAAATTTTAAGCTCCTTTTTTTACCTCTTTCCCCAGAAATTGTTGCTATATAAAGATCATAAAAATGAAAATGATTAAGCTGTCTTATGGTGTAAGGAAATACTTTTTGAAGTTCATTCGTAAACAAGAAAAATGATGTATTGTATACAAATATTTAATATATCTCAACTAGGAATTTTCATGCATGAGTTTCCAACGAGGAAGAGTTTTGTTTATCTACGAGCAAAACACTCGTCGGTCAAATGTTCGTAATATGCACGTATAAAAATTCATTTGTAGGAAAAGATTTAATCCTTGGGTATTTTTTTACATTAGTTTTTATTAACGTTGCACTAGAAGCAACACGAGAGCTATTAGCGACGAATCTCGTAAAGTTGAACCACGGTCAAGTGACGAGAACGACACCTGAGCTGGCACCCCCCTCCTAACATCCACACCACACCAATGGGAGGATTTGGGGCCCCGTCAGATTTAACGTGCATCAGCCCCGGCTACACAGCGGGTCTTTACATGCAAATGATCGATCCCGCGACTGAACGAAAACCACGGGCCACGAATCCAAAACATTGATCACTAGGCTACCGCGGCGCCTTAATCACTATGTAATAATAACAATACAGAAAATAATAAAACTTTTTATAGTAAATTAAATATATATATAGCATAATATATTTCGTTTTTTAGAAAGTAGTAGTTTATACATAAATTGTACCTTTGTACACATTCACACTCGAACTCTAGATATTCTAAACCTCGATTTTGTAAAAAAAAAAATTATATATATTTAAGGAAATCAAAGTTACATTTAAACGAACAGATTTTAAAAATCGAAATTTCTTGTGGTGTTAAAATACGAAGAATTACTTCATTGCTTAAACGATAACATCAGCATTAAAACGTGGATCAAGACCAATTTATCCTCATCAACTATCAGATTTTCCTTTCTTGTAATGCTGTAAAATGTTGATCTGATATTTTCTACATTATTGGTTACTATACCGTTCGACACTCGTTTTCTTTACTGTAATCGCACTAGCTCTGCATCCAATTAAACTTCTATCATCAGGTTGCATTCAATTACACTTCGATCGCTAAGATCCTCCAATTAAACTGATTGCTGAGTTTGTCACATTGGAGCATCTCAGCTTCTGGATTTGACAGATAGCTGAAACCTACCTGTGAGTCCACGTTTATTGGGAAATTTATGCAAATAGCCATACACTTTCTAGTGCTTCTAGTAACTCACTACACAATAAAGCTAAAAATATGTTTGATATTCTTGTTTTAACACCTTACATTTTAATACCTTTATTTATAACTATGCTGACTTACAGTAAAAGCTTAATTTTTTTCTTCTTAAATTGATTGTTGAGATTTCGTTTGATGAATAGAAGTCTGAAGTAGATATTACATTTCGTACACTTTTTTTTTACTTGCTTGTACAGTCTATGTGACAAAATTTCGTATGTGCCCAAAAATTACATACAGCCATACTACAAGAATATAAATAGTTGAAAACAGCCCAGAGATAGACGTATAGCCCAGAGATAGACGTATAGCCCAGAGATAGACGTATAGCCCAGAGATAGACGTATAGCCCAGAGATAGTCCAACCAAACATAGTCATTTTGACAAAAGTCATCTGCGAAGTTGTCATGAATAGTAAGGGAAATATATTTGGAAAATATTATTAATATGTAATTACTCTATTAAAAGTGTAAGTGATAGCACCAAAGGATCTCTACTGTCGTTGGAGGTAATCCGCGAATTAAAATTTTGGATAATAATGTTTTTCCCAAATAAATTTTAAGTAAAACTTTCACAGCAATGGAGGCGCAAAAAGCAGTTTAGAACAATTAAAAACATAATCTCTTTGGACAAAAATTGTTTGAATAAACATAATAATAACATGTAAAGGAAAATATAATATAGTACAAAAAGATTGAAAATTAAGTGTACCAAAAGTTTACAAATTTATTCCTTTTTTGAATAACAAATCAGTAACACACAAACTTCTTAATTGATATCATAAACAGGAAACGTAAAAGTCAATGCAACATCTCAGCATGTAAATTCGAAATGGTGAGAGCTGGAGACAGGCTACTTCTAATGATGTTACTATATTATTAAAATTAAAATCGAAAAGCAAGGTTTTTCTGGTATTGCATCTGAATACGTAGAAGCATAATATTTATCGAATATTACATTTCTGCCTATTAGAGTAGAAAAATATGGAACAAAATCTGTAACTAGAAGACTGAGAGTAGAAAAGTAGAGAAAACAGAATAATTTAAAAGCTGGCGGCTTTAGAAAAAAGGTCCATATGACAAATTTGGAGTGCAGTACCTTCGTGTCTCAAAAAATATAATTATCAGAAGAATAAAAGAAAAGCAAAAATACTAGTTCTTATTGTAAATTGCAAAAGAAAGTGGTTTTAAAATAGAATCACACATCCCAAATATTACAATGGTCCTTTGTTCATATATCCAGTAGCTGCAAATAATATTCGGTATTTTCAGAAACGAAAAGAAATGGAACCTTTATGGCTTGGATGGTTGGGGTATTTATTAGCAAGATCAATCGCAGTTGTTTATTGGCAAGAACAACTGCGTCACCTTTTCAGCTGACAGCAATGTGGTGACGGAGTTAAGGTTGAGATCATTTGCCTTCAATGTGCAAGCTATACTTAGGGCCGCGGTAGCCTAGTGGTCAAGGTCGTGGACTAGCGGCTGGAGGCTTTCGTTCAGTCGCGGGTTCGATTCTTGGCCACCAAAGACCCGCCGTGTAGCAGGGGCGGATGCACTTTAAATCTGTTCGGGGCCCAAAGTCCTCCCATTGGCGTGGTGTGGATGTTAGGAGAGGGGGCGCCCAGGTCAGGTGTCGTCCTCGTCACTTGACCGTGGTTCAAAATTACGAGGTCCGTCACCAATAGCCCTCGTGTTGCTTCTATTGCGACGTTAATAAAAACTAAACTAAAGCTATACTTAGAGTTCTTCAGCGATCACTGAAACTCAGATGACTATGTACGCATACTAGAGAATAGTTTGCTTCCATTTTTCAATATATTAGCCTGTCTACAGTAGCAATTCAGCAGGACAATGCCTCCATTCATGTGTGCGAAGCAAAAATAAAGTGACTTCGCTTCCACAGCATATCATTTAAGTTTGCCAGCCTGCAACATGGGAGGAAATTTTAATTCTTCTAGTTCATGTAAGCATTAAGCAATTTTTTTATGCCAGAAAAATGTTATCTGCCATAGAAAAAGCATAGTATAATTTTGTCCGTCATGTAAAAGTTAATCCTTTCAATGAAGTAGCTTATTATTATTTTTTTTTAATTAAGAAGAAATGGCGGGGTTAGAAATACTATTCTTATTTCTATAAATTCTGGATTTACCTAAACTTTTGCGACAATGATATTTAGTTTTTTATGTTTAACAAAACAACCTCTGCGGTTAACTATGATTTCATACAGCTTCTAATAAGTAATATGAATGAAATAAATATATAATTTGGTTTTGTAAGCATAGCCCTAATTTTATATCAGGTTTAAAGCTTTTTTTAAAATTTTCTAAGCTTTTCGTGAGCAGTGTTTTAATGATAGTATAAGTTTCCAAGTCATTTAATGATAGTAAAAGTTTGGGTACTTCTGCAAAGTTTACTTGAAAAATGCTTATCTGATATCTTCTACATACGGGAAGCAAACAATTGAAAGGAAAGGAAAGTGATAGAAAAGCAAAATTTCGAATAATGGAAATAATGTAATTAATACTGTTCTACACTTTGAAATGGAATATTGTGTTTTTATACTGGTAATTACTGATCAAACCTTCACAATTTAGTGAATAACGTTATGAAAAATATGGTAACAAACTAAAATTCAGAAAATTCGGAAAATAAACTACAGAAAAAAAAGGAGTTAAATAATTCCAATTTCCCTGCAAAAAACCAAATTACTTTTAACTAATTATATTAAATATTGTAAAACCAATTACAAATCTAAATAAAAGAAAAACAATATTAATTAAATCTAAAATTAATGGAAATTTAGAAATCTAAAACAAAATGTAATATAAAATATTTATCATGTTAGGATAAAAAGTTCTAACGTCTTAAAGACGACAAAAAAAATTGCAGAAATAAGTTAATTTTTTAATCCTATAAAAAACTTTCATAATTTGCAAAAAAAAATAAAAACATTGTTTTTAAAAACGTATAAAAAACTTTAAACAAAGTTCATACGAATGCAATGCAGGTGTGTGTACGTACTCTTTTCTTTAAAAGAATTCATCGCCAAAGTAAAAACTGAAAGATTAACTTAAATGAAACCATGCAAGTACAAGTAAATTGGTTGATTTTAAGAAACCAAAAAATAATTTATTTTCTTAAAATTTCATCACAAAAAAATATAGAAATTACATTGAAAAAAAAACAATTCTTTACAAATTTAAAAGCGAAATATTAACATACGTATCTCTCTATATATTTATATAAACAGCGTTGGGTTCCATTCTACTCATAGACATGGTCGTAAACACTGACATCAGCTCTGTCAAAGCATCTAGAAATTTAAGATAATATCTAACATGTCCAGGAATAAATTGTGGTAGGATTACATCTTGCTGGTAGTAAAAATATTCGACATTTGATTCGAATTTTATACCTTCACAGTAGAGATTTTACATTTTGTTGACAAAATAATATTAGAGCACCGTGAAAACTGGAATTTTCAAGCAAATGAAATAGAATAAATTAAATAAAAATGTTTTTATTCGATAACATTTACAAGACAGTATGTGAAAAGTAAAAATAAAATATTTGAAGTGAATGCGAAATTTTTAAAATTAAAATAGCAAAATTAGCTCTGCAAAAAAATACCAGAACAGAACATCGTAGCTTACAGACTACAAATAAAAGTGACATCATTAAACTTACAAGGTCATCTTCATATGAACTTGGATTAAAGACGCTTGTTTATTTATTTTCAATTCATTTAAATCAGATTTCGAGCAAATGTTCAACCATGGCTCCTAATATAAAAGAGATTTCTCTTGGAAGAAATAATTTATCTGCACCATAATGGCAAAACATTTCGTGAGATTTCAAAAGAGAGCTATTTAATAGTGCTTAATTCATAATATTATTAAAAAGAGAAATGAGACTGGTGTGGTGGATAATAAACTGACATCAGGGAGACAGAGAAAGCTGATTGTGAGAGAAAGACCCCCAACTTATTAAAAGTGCTCTGAATATTCTATCGAAAAGTGCTAGGATGTTTGCCACTGACACTGAATCAGCATCAGGAATTAATGTAACATCTCAGACATTTAGAAATATTTTACATGATGCAGGTATAAAAGGAAGACGGTCAAGGGAGAAACTATATATTTCAGAAGCTAATTGAAAAAAGTTAGATTTTGCTAAAAACTACTAAGATAAATCAGTTTCCAACAAACTCAAATTTGAAATTTTTAAACCAAAACACGTCTTTACAATTTAGAGGGTTCAATTAGTGCATTAGAACCTCAAAATATGTTGAAATTGTGAAACATGGAAGAGCTAATGTCACGATCTGGGGCTGCAATGGTTACAATGGTGTTAGAAATAAAAAATTTATTTATGAGAAAATGACATCCTGACATACATTGATGTGTTACGCCATAACTGGAAAAACAATTCAAAGAAAATTAGGTTTGGAGGAGATTTTTATCTTCCAACAAAACCTAGATCCTCAGTATACTGCCGTCAAAACCAAAGAGGGGCTTCTCTATAATGTTTCCCGAAGATTTGTAACTCTACTGCGGTCCTCAGACCTTAACCCAATTGAACATTTGCAGCATTTATTGAACATACAAATAATAAAATTCTCAATAACAAGTAAATTTATTCTGAAAATGGTTTAGAAAATGGTTGGGACACCATATCTGCAAACGTGACAAAACGATTGGTTGAATCGATGTCGAGACGTTTGAAAGATGTAATTGCAGCATTTGGCTTTTAATTTAAAATTTCAGGAATTTTATTTTACATTTGAAGCCATATTCAAATCTGATGTTCTACCTTTTTGCAACTCAAATTTCCTTTTTTTTTCTTGTATATATTTTTCTTTATTTTAAGTATTTATTTGTTGCAAAATATATTAGACATGTAAAAATGCTGCATAATACAAAATTTACAATGTCCATTTTGTTATTTTATTGCCTTAAAAACTACGAATTTTACATTGTTTTAATACTTATTTTGCAATTGTACATACATAATAGCACCATTTGCAACTATCCTTATCCATATTGTTCCTAATATATTATTTAATTATGACTACCCATCATATTTCAAATCCATTAACCATTCCATTTCGTTTAATATCGTCTTATTTCTTTATAAAGTATTCAATATCTTGCGTCTTAAAAGGGTTGGTAAGCAATTATTACAGTGAAAATAATAATGAGATGTATCAATAGTTAATGTATGCATTGGTTACTATTGCGCCTTTGAATTGCTAGATAAAACCGAAATTAATTATCAGAGGTCAAAGAAATTCAATTATTCGCAGATTCAGAACAAGGAAATTTACTAACAAAATTCCGATTAGACTATTGCTTTTAAATGTGTCGTTTACAGGCATGCATGAAGATAAATACTTGAATATCAACATTTCCTAAGTATGGATTTTACCACTCAATATAATAAGAATGATTTAAATATATTTTCGTATGAAAAAGATTAAGTACTGGTTTTTGCTTTCAACGATCTACCATGATTTTGAAAAATTCTGGGAGTGCTATGCATCCTGGTAATAGTTTTAATGTAGAATTCTTAGGTATAATTTATTCTGCCAAAATAATAATAGATGTTTTTAGGATATACAAGGTGTGGCTATTAAATAATGGGGATAAAGCAGTGAAACATTTTATTTTAATTTCATACATATTTATTTATCACCTGCAATAAACATCCCTCCTCTATCTCTAAGACTCTCCATACGAATCTTGTATTATTCGAAACAGTACTAGAAGTTTTCTTTTATCATTTCCTTCAGGACGAATGCCCCTTTTTTCTTTTACAGCTTCAGTGGTCTCAAATCTTATTCATTTTGATGCAGATTTCACTTGAGGAAACAGATAGAAATCTCATAGTGCAAGATCCGGTGAATAAGACGGATGGTGTAGTTTTTTTTTAGTTTAGTTTTTATTAACTTCGCACTAGAAGCAACACGAGGGCTATTGGCGACGGACTTCATAATTTTGATCCTCGGCCAAGTGACGAGGACGACACCTGAGCTGGCACCCCCTCTCCTAACTTCCACACAATACCAACGGGAGGATTTTGGGCCCCGGCTACACGGTGGGTCTTTAGCGTTGAATGCTCGAACCCGCGACTGAACGAAAACCGCCGGCACTTTAGCGTTGAATGCTCGAACCCGCGACTGAACGAAAACCGCCGGCGAAGAATCCAAATCCATGACCACTGGGTTACCGCGGCCACGGTGATGGTCTAACACTGGGATTCTTTACTTGGCTAAGAACCCCTTGACAAACAATGAGGAAAGACATGTCCTTTACATAACTCGGGTCGTTTTTTTTTTCTTATTATTTCAAGATGTTCAGCAAGAACATTAAGGGTAATTATGATTTTTGTTTTATCTGCAGAAGGTACACAATCCCATGAACATCGGGAAAAAAAACAATCATCATTGCTTTGAATTTTGATTTGCTTATTCGAGTTTTTTTGGCTCTCGTAGAAGATGTGCTTTATCAGAGCATGGATAGGCGCTTCGTTTCAGGATCATTGGTAAGAATCTCCGATTTGTCCCACATTTTTATCCATTCCAATAAGTTTGGGTCACTTTCAGTGGCATTCAAAGTGTCAGTACAAAATGTTTGCGAGTTCCTTTTGAGAATTTTATGCACCATTTCGGTGCTCACTTTTTGCATTTTAAAATTGTTATATAAATTTGTCGTGGGGATTCTTTGTCAGTTCCTACAATCCCAGCAATCGCTGGAATACTTAACCGACGGTCAGATCGAACAAAATTACCTACTTTTCGGTATATTCATCCGTTTTTAACGTGGGAGGTTGACCTGGTCGTGAATCATCTTTAGTCTTCTCGGACATCTTGAAAACTCTTAAACCACTAAACAACATATGCACGTGATAAATATTTATTGCGAAATACTTTTTTTCAGTGAATTATAAGTCCCGTTAGTGGTTTTCAAAGTTTCGTGTGAAATTTCACAAAAATTCGTTGCTCAATTGTTGCACACTTATAATTTTTCCGGGGAAACTAAAAAAAAATAAGAAGAAGAACTCTAATGCGAACGAAGGCTACGAACAAACGGGATTTTTTATTTATAAGAGAGAGGCACTGCATTCGTAAGAGAAGGTATAATGCCGAACAACTGTCCATCGCTGACGTTTGGCGCATGCGTACTTCTTCTATAGCAAAGACTTGTTGTTTAATATCCAAACATCATATGAAATGAAGCTTTTTGATTGCGAATTTATTTAAATATATTTTTTACTATAACAATCTCATGGATTATTTATTATAAGAAATACATTTTTTCCTTCCTTAATTAGTGGTCGTATTTAATTTCTTATATGTACAAACATTTTAATGAAATGTGAATACTAATGTATGTACGAAGGGCTATCAACGTTCACTTCCTTCCGTAGATAAAGCAAAACATTTACATCCTGACAATGTGAGACGTCAGATGAATTGTTTTAGCCTTCGGGCCTACAGCGAAAGAGAAAAAAAAATCCCAGTTTAAAATTTATATACAAGTATTCATTCAAAATAAGTGGTGGAAGATGGAAGGATATTTTGGAATTTTAGCTGCAAAAGTAAAGTTTAGATGAAAATCTTCTTAGAGATGCGAATCCGGGAAAAAACCAGACATGAGCAGATTTATAGCGCGTGATCATATATATATATATATATATATATATATATATATATATATATATATA
>BMAW01104689.1:0-12388 GCA_019974015.1 Nephila pilipes
TGACTCTTCTGCAAGAAAAAGCTATGAAAGACCAATTGAAAGCAATTATGGATATCGCGAAAGAATCAAATAAAATATTGCAGGTCAGACTGGAGGTAATGGGTAGGGGGGTTAAAGCGGAAGAAGAGTGCTTGTTGAAAGAATAAAACTTCAAAAATAGAATTAAAAATGAAATAAGGGCTCAATGAACCGAAAGCTGATATTAATGCTGACTCTTCGGAAACTACCAAGAATGGTAAAATAGAATATTCCAAAGAAAATTATACTGAAGAGATTGAATTAGAAAAAAGAATTACTTTGGAAGAGAAAATAGATGATAAGGATTCAATATAGGAGATGAAGGAGATAGCACTTCCCGAAAAATCAGGTGAAACTGAAGAAGTCAAGGAAGAGACTAATAAAATCAAAGAGGAAAGGGTAGTAAAATGTCATTTCCAAAGTATGAAAGGAATGATTGAAGGAGTAGAAAAAGAAATTCAAACGAAAATCATCGTATAGGATTAAAGTATTGAAGAAAACTCGAGGACTGGCCATTCAAAGCCGTCAATCATGTTGTTTAACTTCAATGATGCTCTGACACAATCCCTTAAATATACAAAAAAATACAGCTGAACTATATGTTTTGAGAATCATCAATGTGTAAGATCTTGAACATACTTTGAAAGATGCTGATATGGACAAGAACAACGTCCATGATGTGGAATTGAACAGAGGTTCTACTCACGTCCCCAAGGTCCAGAAGATACTTCTTGACTACTTCGACGAAAAAGTACTAATTGTATGCACCCATTACTCCACAGATAGCAGTTGCAAATAATGGTGTATTTCGTTCAAGCTCCGGTTTTGTCAGGATGCTCTGATAAGGAATATAAGGATGAGATTTTAGATGCTCCATTCTCACTTAAAGTTGAAGCTACTGGTGGAGTCATGACCATGGTCACCGTGAAAAATATAAGAATTCATTGCGAGACCTTTCAAGTATTCACTCCATGCTCAGATAACTAGTCTGCTGTTGATATGAACAAGTGGATAACATGAAAGGTTGGACTACAGAGAAGCTCTTCTAGCGAAGGCTGCAATTCTCGTGCGATATCCTCTTTGGATGGCAGAGATATACGTCATCCACCCAAAATTAGCGGAATAGCTTATGACACGTTTGTACTTGCACTTGTCAGAGACCGAATTTACTGGCCAGCGAAGAAAAGAATTGCAAGCGACAGAGTTAATTATCACGCGTACGAATAAACTGGAGCTACTTAGTAAATTAGGCAAAGAACGATGGAACTGAATGGGGCAGAGAGGTCTAGTGTCGAAGCTGCGCGGCAACTAGAAGAAATGAAAGGATGCTATCTTCAGTATTCTGAAGACAACCAGAGTCAAACCAAAAGTTATTCAAATTGATAGGATAGCTTCACATCAGGAAATTGATTTTAGTTGTATTTGATGAGACTGTCTTGGGAGCAAGTTAATGAATCCGCGGTAACGCTTCTTGGCAACTGTTCTCCAGAACTTTCCCTGTGACTTCAGACCGGACCGCAACAGGTATAAATACACCGAAAGCATAAGATAAAGCAGTCTGTCTTTTGAATCTGTCCTTAGAAATCGATTAGAAGTGGTCGGCTATTGGCTGAATACACACACACACGCTGTGATGTGGTTCACTGCTTGCCCTCCACCCATGCATTGTGTGGGGAAATTTGCTTGTTCAAATTTTTTTTTCTGACCCTTTTAATATATATATATATATATATATATATATATATATATATATATGATAAATCTATGCGTAAAGTTACGGTATAGTGATTTATTTGTCTGCACTAAGGACATTTTATCGAACATTAATTGGTTAAATGGAGGGTAAATACTTACTTTTATCTTATTTGTAGTTCATTTTTTTTATCTTGAAAATAAAATATTAGAAATGTTTTTTAGCTTATTAACAAAACTAATTATTAGTATCATTTAGGAGAATAAAAAAAATTTAATTCATTACAGATGAATCAGATATCTTGAAGGATTTTATTTAAATTAAATTTCAATGACAGATTCAATATTTAAAATTTTATCTAGACTAGAACTATGTAAATGTCTTTATAAAGTGGAAATATTCGATTTGTATGATGTCAGAAGAAGTTAATGAATTGTTAAATAAAGTCTCAACATTAATAAAACACTCAACATATTTTAAAAATAGTTAATGTCAATAGTTTCTTCCAGGCATTTCAGATTACAAATTAAAAGGTTGTGTAGTTTGTGTAGTTTTCCTCATTAAATCTATAATTTTTAAGATATTTTCTTACAAAAAGTAAAAACTAAACAAATTCTCATAACTTTTTCATTCTCATATAACCAGGTTTAAAAAGGAGCTACAGTGCTTGCATTAACGTTATGGAAAATTCTATTTTTTTCTTATCAAACTGGAGAAGATTGAAAGAATGTCAATTTATATATATCATAATGGTGATTTACTACAGAATCAAAAGTCTGTTCAAAATGGTGAATCATTTTTCATTCCTATCTCAATATTTGCACAGAAATATGTCTACCATTCAATCTATTAAATCTCCCCATTTATAATCCAAGTTTTTTAAAATTTATTTATGATCAACGCTATGAAATGATTAAATGAAGCCACTGATATGAGTAACGTCCCTAGTCTTTATTTTTGATCCGTCATTAAACGTTCTTGATTAAATCTTCATAATTTTTCACACTGGAAACAAAACATTAGTTAAATAGTTAAATTATTTTTGAAATTGAATACTACTTATATATATCTCTCTCTCATATATATATTCTACCTACCAATTTATAACGTTTTGTTCCAAGCTGAATTGACTATTTTTGTCATTTATAAAGATTTGTATGATTAAGATAATCAATAAAAGATAATTTGTATTAAGATATAAATATTCAATAAGTACACATTTCGAAACTATTCACATATGTATTTTAGAACAGAATGTGGATTTTTAAAAAGATATCCACTTAGAATAATAAGGGAACATGCCAATTTCAATAGAGCTAACCAAATATAAAATATTATATAAAAACGAAAATAAAATGTTTATTCTGTAGGGTATTTTACTTAAAATCTAACATCAATTAATTCAGTAACAATTTTTGTTTATTTACAAATTCTTGAACCGTAAGAAATACATAAATAAATAAGATGTGTAAGTGGTATTTCGTAAATCAAACTACATAATATTCAAACAAATATAAATTTTCAAACAAAGTTAAATTTAATATCTTCTATCTGACTCCTACGAATGATAAGACTATGACACAGAAAAAATATCTTTGAAATTTGAATCTTTGAAAAAATATTTACATATCTTTCTACATACATCTCAGGTTTGGGAAATGAACATGCTGAAAAGGAAATTTCATGCTCTTCAACGTGGTACAGAGTAGTCAACGAACATGGAAATGCAATGTTTAAAATTTTGTACGCAAATATTATCAATGAAATATAAAAGTGTTTACTAACATGTTTGATTTATTATCTTACCGTCCTAACATACGACAATTTTTCGACGAAATCCTTCCTCATATTAGCTGAAGAAATGTGGTTTATTGAACAGAACTTTGTCACACTTGTTCTCAAGTCTAACGTTATATAATTATCTTATTTTATTTATGTATATTATATTATTTGTCATTTATATTAAATTATCTATTCTTAACACATCGTACATAACATTAATTCATAGTAATACAAGAGATCTTTTAGAAGCTAAATAACATCAATGACAGTTAAACATTTAAAACAATTTTTCTTTTCCTTTCATTACAAAACCAAACGCATTGTTGATATTTATTTCAAAAATAGCTTAATATTCATCATTTCTACATAATTTAGTATTCATTTAAATCAATATATTGTTTATCATATACCAATCAATTAATTAGA
Organism: Nephila pilipes; assembly: GCA_019974015.1. Lineage (NCBI taxonomy): Eukaryota > Metazoa > Arthropoda > Arachnida > Araneae > Nephilidae > Nephila > Nephila pilipes. The sequence continues at coordinate 3,920 of BMAW01104689.1, forward strand.
ATTAAAATGCTTCATTCAAATAAACAGTACATAATACCAAAAATATTTATTCTCACATAATTTTTAAATCTCCAACATACGAATCAAAATAATATATTTTCATAATCATTTTCTTAATATTTGGGTAAATCTTAAAAATTAAATCTTCATTTATTATATCGCATATTGTTAAATTTCTTTTTTTCATTAATTTATATTATATAACAATAGTATGGTTTCAATTTACATAAACAAAGAATTTTATATTAAAAGATTCTTAAACATCATTAATATATGCAAACTTTATATTTTATTACACACTTCAAAGTTTGTTGCAATCATTTTTCAGCAATTGCACAAATTTTAAAAATAAATTTAGAACTAAATTCAAAGTTATTTTACTTATATATCATAATATAACATACTTTGTAACTGAAACTTTTTAAATTAACTCACATACTTTTAAAACATAATCATTTTTAACATTTTGGTGTTATTCAAAATAATTGATATAATACTTTCCAAAAACACTTAAAAGCACTGAATTAAATTACAAAATATGTTAATATATTAATTTCACAAAGAGAAAGTATCTTTAAAAAACAAACAACAATTTTAAACAAACAAAACATCAAGCAATATTATCATCATATATTTATTAAAGATGCCCCACAAATTTTATGTTTTCAGTTTTGATATATTTTTATAGTAATAAAAACAATAGATTAGCTTCAATTTCCTCAAAAAATATTATATGAATAAATATGAAGTATCAATAAAATGTACCATAGGTATTTTTATTTTACAGTAAATAAAATTCTGAATAAAACCAAACACTATTGGGTTATTTTTTTTGTATTAAAATTCAAATCACAACCAAGTTAAAGAGATTTCAGTAAGATATCATTGTACTATGTTCAACTTCCAATATTTTGTTTGATAGAAAAATAATGTATAGAATTTTCTACTTAGTCTTATTTCAAAAAATTTCTTAAAGAATGTGTATCCAACTTAAAATAGTCACTACAGGTGTTAGGATTCAGTTCACAGTTGCAACTGAGAATGTTTTAGGATAAGCCTGCTTTTGAACCGACTTTGTGTTAGATGATGCATTTAAAAATACTACAAAATGAATTAGGACCCTGTTATGTAGGGATCACATATTTAAAATTTTGAAGAATTTCACTTGTAGAAAATGATGTTATAACAGTAGAAATGGCCTTTTCACGAGTTTTTATGGTCATTCGTAATGAATTTGAAGGCTTCCTTGTCTCTGGTCCGTATTAAGTCTTTAGATGGAACTGCATTTTTTTCATGCACTTCTTTGATGAATGGAAATATCTTCGTAGTGAGCTTTTTGACCAACACTGAGGTTGCTAAAAAGCAAACGCTAAGGTTGCACCTCTCTCTCTCTCTCTCTCTCTCTCTGAAACCTTTTAGCTATTGTTCAGACACGGTGGAGTAGAATTTTTGGTGGTAGTTTTTTTTATGGACAGGTACACTGGAAAGGACATTTGAATATTCTTGGCTGTAATAAGATGCCGATGCATTATTTAATGGATGAGTAGTAAGGATATCAGAAGTCATAGCTGTAATAATCGTAGCAGGGTAAGATCAGCCTTTACGGCCGAAGTGAAAAAGAAAAAAAATTACCTTGCTTCAAATTTATATAGAGGTACTTCTTTAGATCATGTGGTAACTCTTGAGCTACCGGATGAAGGAATCTTGAGGAATTAATACTGGAGAGACACCTTCTAGTAGGGATAATCACTACATGTCTGAGAGTTATGGAAATGTTGATTTAGCAGATTTTATGACCGCGTGTTCGCATAAATTACAGGATGATTTGGAACTGTATCAGAAAATAAGTCTGAACTCTGTACTTTTGAGTTATAGAATGGAAAAATTAAAGGATATTTTACACACATACACTCTCACACACACACACACACACACACACACAAACACACACCACACGCACACGCACGCACACGCACACACACACACACACACACACACACACACACGCACAACACACCCAAACACATCATCATTAACACACACTATATATATATATATATTATTATATATATATATATATATAATTTGCATATATATGTATTGCCCCTTTTTTGAAGGTGTAAATTCATTAAAAAGAGTAACAAATGTAATGTAATTAATTCGTGTATATTGATATAATATATTAGTTGTAGTCATAAAATAACTTCTAACGCTGCTGGATAGAATTTGAAGTTCATATGTGCTCACTATGAATAACCGGCACAAATGATTTGTAGCTTTCACTAAATAGATGAAGACTTATTTAGAGTTCTGACAACTGTTTTGAGTGGAACTTGTTAAATTTAAACTTTTGTTTTTAATCCGTAATGGACTAATAATTCATCAGGTGGTTAGAATTTGGTTCGGCGAATTCAATTTGACTTATGACTTTAAAATCCAAACCAAGGGCAGGATGTCCGATAAACTTCAATGATAATTTTTTAAGGCAATATTAGAACAAATTCTACGTCAGTCAACAAGAGAAAGAGTAGAAGGATTGAATGCATAGCAATAAACTGTTTGCCGTTACTTAAGGAAATTAGAGAATGTCAAGTTAGAAGAAGGGATAGCTTATAATCAAAGTGAACGAAATAAAGAAGATCAAATGTCTTTCAAAAAATGACCAACTCTCACGAGTAAAAATAAAACAGTTTTTAGATAGGTAATAAAAATGAGTAACATAAGGCAATAGCGTCCGGAAAAGACAATGATTTGATAAGGATCAACCATTCTTACGAAATCTGAAAGAAAACATCTATGGAAAAAAGGAAATTTTTGTTTGAATTGTGGAATATTTGAAGTATAATTCACCATGAGTTGAAGAAAAAAATTCACAGAATTCGCTCTGTACTCATCAATGACAAAATTTTTATTCTTTCATGGGCTAAAATATTTCTTGAATTTAGATGCTCTGTTTTATCACACTTGCTTTACTCCTTGAACCATTCTCCAGATTCTTACCGTCCTTTTTTTTCTTTACGAAATGCTTGAAATGAGAAACTGCATTTTAAGAAGTCACAATCTAACTTTTGAAAATTTCTTTCAACCAACTACACACATTAAAAGGAATGAATTGTTAAGCTGATAGAGAGATGGTCATACATATTGATGAAGAATACACATTAAATTAATATAATATTTTTATATAATGAAAGTTAAATAGATGTTTGAAGAAATGTGGTAATTATTTATGACTCCAATTAATATTAAAAAAAATCGAAAATAAAATTGTTATATAACCATAATGAATATTGATGATATTGATCTACCATTTAACAAAATGTAAATTTTAATTTTTAATCATTATCTTTTATTGGTTAGAAGTTTATTCTTTAACTTTACACACTCTATAAAAAAAAAAAAAAAAAACGATGCAACAAGAAGGACTTATTCGATGGTTTTAAAAATTGGCAGATAAGAAAATTATGTACAAAATAGAAAAAGATTAAGATTTCAGAAAAATTGAATGATTCATTTCAGAGTTACATAGTTGCAAAGTAATGAACTTAATAAGGTGTTGGCCCACCTTTAGCTTGGATGCAAACTACCACACGACGTGGTATAGAGTGATAAGACTCTCTCATGGTCTCCTGCGGTATTTCTTGTCAATTTTCTCCAATTGTCGGGATAGGTCATCAACATTCCCTGGTAGATGCAGTCACCTTCCCATCATTTCCTAGACATGCTCGATCGTAAAGATATCTGGATGACCAAGGAAGTATTTTACTAGCAGTAAGAGGGTTCAGAGCAACACGTATTGTATGTGATCTGGCATTATCTTGCTGAAAAATAAGGCTGGGGTACTGCCATAGGAAAAGTAGCAAAACTGGTCTCAGAATGTCGTCGATATACAGCTGTACTGTAAGTGTACTCTAATGAGTACTAAAGGATCTATCAAGGGAAATGGCACCTCAGACTATAACTCCTGGCTGAGGGCCTATATGACGTGCAATATTGAAAGCAGAATTTATTCACTGCCCTGGGCGTCTCCAGACACATCTTCGAAAATCTTCAGGATACAGTTGGAAATGGGACTCTTCGCTAAACACTAGACGTCCTCAGTCAGCATTAATCCTACATGATTGAGCCGAGCACCACTGTATTCTGGCTCGACAATGTGCAAGCATGAGTGGCAAGTGGTGTTGCGGTTGATACGAGCGTAGATTTCTCTCTATCATTCATCTGTGAATGGTCATGGTGGACACTCGTGTGTGGGTCACACGTCTGATGGTTGATAATGATGAATCAGGGGCTGTGACAGCTGATCTGACAATTAGTATGTCCTCCCGATCTGCTAGGGTCCTATATCGACCGCTATCATCATGACATTGAAATCTGCCACTGTCCACACATTCTTGCCAGCACCTTCTAATCGCATATCGTTTCGACCCATATGATGAGCGATTCTCCGATATGCCCAACCTGCCTCTTTCAATCCAATGATACGACTTCTTTCAAACTCTGACAGTTGCTCGTAATTAGCTCGAATCCTGCGGCGAGGCATTTTTTCTGTCTTTGAAACGTATCCTAATTCGAAATGGAAGAGAAAAATTGACCATCCGATTGAGAGTCGCTTCTTATATACACCTGCTGAGTACCCAGTTCCGATGCGTTGTAGCTGCCGTTATTCATTCTTTGGACACCAAATTTTAATCATTTGCCTGTATTGTCCAAATGTATTTGCATACAAAATTTCATTACAATCGAGCATTTTCTTCTTGGTGCGTCGTTTTTTTTTTTTTTTTTTTTTTTGCTGTAGGGTGTACTTTAATTGTTTGAGATTTTTAATTAAAATAAATTAGTATCATTTGTTTATCCTTCATTTATTTTATCCTTTTACCCGATGTGGTGAATTTTAATGAATTAATAAGCAATCTAAATTCACATGCATTGAATACATGTTAGATTGATAAATAATTTTATACTTTAAACATTTCAAAATCAACGAAACTAAATTGTAATATTTTATCCTTAACTCATCGGATTGCACGCTGAAAAAATATATTGCAACATATCACTTTCTTGCATTCCTTGTTTTTCCGAATTTTAATCATACTCAAACGTATTAATATCTAGTACTAGGAAATCTTGATAGTAATTTTAATATCCCTTCACAAGCTTTAACGTTCAGATTATTAAATTGAAGTGCTACTTTTAAACGATATAATAAAATATTATTGTTGAAGCTTTATTAATTTCTAGCTTATGAAAATACTACTTTCTAAAATGTAGTTAAAATATGGAAATTTTAATAAAACGTAGTCATATATCGATGATAGAGAGAACGAGATTAAACTGGATTTAATAAGTTTAATTCTTAAATGTATCCTCTGATGTACGATGATACCAAACATTTTCTATTCATTTGTTGAAAATAACTAAAACAAATAAAGCTACTTTTCTGAAATAAAGTAATTTTCTGTTCAAAAAATATCGGAATATATTTTAATGCATTAACATCATGAAAAAACTAATCAATTAATGGAAATCTTATGCATAACTTAAAACTAATAGTATTTTAAGTGTATAAAATATTTTCATTCCAAAATATTTTACTGATAATACATAAAACAAAAGAGAAAAATAAAATAAGTATTAAATATTCTAAGTTATTTGTGCTTTATTTTCATCAAAAATATACTTTATATTTTTTTCAGATAATATCTTTCACTCGTTTTTTCTTTATTGAAATGTTGAATAATAATATTTTGAATGTGATTCTTTTTCTGAAAGATAATATTGGATAAACGGAACAGTTTTTAAACATATGTGCAAATTTTACTAAGCACATTGTCAATGAAGATGAATATTTTAGATATTTAAAGTTGTGTGTGTATAAATATTTTCCAACTACTTTTAAAACTCACTTTCGAGAAATAACACAAAACAATACGATTTAAAAATAGATATTTTCATAAAATGTTCACAAAGAGAGCTGTAGTTTCTATTCTTATTTAATGTTATGATTGAAAAATTGGAAATGGGAATTCTAAGAATTATTTATTTGTTATTATTATACGCTTATACACTTGTATTCTAAGAAATCTTTACCTGAATTGTGTTGAATGGGGCCACAAGAAAAGCAACATGAAAAACTCGAATTCTCTTTTATTGATTCACTTACAAAACGTTGATCCAAATCTTTTTATTGACAAGCTTAAGTAAACCTCTTAAAGGTATTAACGTCTTTCAAGATGCTATTTTCAGTCTGAGTACAATAACAACAACCTTGCCACCCAATCCTTGCGTAGGAGGCTCACCAGATGTAGACGTTCTCCAAGAATTTATGGGCTGAGCAACATTTGCTCTCTGAGGAACCACAATCTGTGCGCCTCCCAGCTTTCTATTAGAGCGGTAATGAATCATCCTTCACCGAAGGCAGATTAGTCCACACGGTTAATTTGGTGGAGGAATGACTCGACAGGAGAGTATTATGCTCTTAAGGTGTGCTTTGATCATGTAAAGGATTGCCCCTTTCCCCTAGAAATTTAACGACACATGAATAATAAATTCTCACAATGGGTCCTCGTCAAGTAACTGTCAGAAGACGAATTTGGTGACAACAGTTAATTTTGAGAATGAGTATCTTATTCGCGCTTCTGAAACAAATATGACTTTCTGGAGTAGTTAGTGGGTGACTGGTAGCGTAGGTTTGAATCTTCTGATTCTCGCATTAATCGGATTAGAATATTGAATTTCGAACACTTTTAATAAAATATTTTTTATATATACTTTTATGTTATTTTATTGCATATGAAGAGCAAAATTGAAATAATTTTATGATTTTAAAAATTACTGAATGTTTTGAATATTGAATAAATATATCATAACAAAATTATATTATTACATAAACATATTCTATTCTTGTGGTTATTGTTTAGTATTTTGATTTTGTGTGGACTAAGTGTATATCTACTTACAATTTTCGTTAATGATTATACCCGTTACAATGTGGGAGCGGTTACGTAAGGATCATGGCCTCTAACTCACGGTAAGATGACTAATTATGAGGCAGTCAGTGTTAATGTCATGTCATGGATTTGTATCTTGAATCTATCTTTTGCAGTTTCAATGCGTGGAATAAACAGACACGTCATGTGGTTTTGTGACTCAAAATTATGAGGTCCTTCAATCGTAGCTCGAAAATATTTCGATAGCAATGTTGTTTCAAACCTTGCGGAATGACTCCAAATTGTTGCACACAAATATTTATTTATTAAATACTAAATAATCATTTATTAATTATGATATTTACATAATATTTAAAATAAATCACCTTAATGAAATTTTGCACTGTATATAATTGTATTAATTAATAGTAGATAATATTGCTTGAGCTAATTTAAGATGACTTATTATTGTACGTAAATGAAACAGATATTAAACTGCAATAAATCGTTTTTATTTGTGAGAATGTTTTTATTTATGAGAGTGTAAATTTTCTCATAAATTTTGGATTCGTTCAAATTTAATATCACCTTTAAAATATTTTGTTCAAGTACGTGTGTAATACAAATTTCTCATACTTTGTATTGTATCCTGCATTCTTTCGTACTGAAGGATTAAAATAATATTTTAATCTATTGTAGATAAAACATGAATCAAGATTAAATAAATAATTTCATAGGCCATAAATGTTACGTTGATTTGATAATATAACCTTCAAAACAATAAAACATTTTTCCAATTTTTATATCATACTGAGCTTCTGACAAAATTTTTGGTGCAGTTTTCGGGATTGACTATATTATTACAGTTAAACATCCAAATAGAGATTTAACGTTTAATTATTTTATAATGTTAATGCAGAAGCACATTCCAATCTTAAACACACACACACACACACACACACACACGCACGCACACGCACACGCACACACACACACACACATATATATATATTTGTGAGAAAATTTATTTCTCTCTCTGGGCGTGTGCGTGGTGTGAAAAAATCAATACCACTCGGTGGATAACAAATGATGATTTATTCTTAAATTTTCAAGACAACACACAGGTTGCACAATTTGGACAATAACAGATACACGGCACTTGCCCAATTCAAAAACACATACAAAAGCAAAAAACGTAGTAAATACAGTCACAGTTATTTCACAGCTCACCAGCATATTACTTTTCACTGCAGACAACTGGACAGTAATATATTCTGCTCTTCCAGGCCAGGCTCCGGTGATTCCCAGAAGATACACTATGCTTCTTCGCAAATTCACTTGGCACGATCCACTTCAAGGGTCGACAGCGTTCAATCGATCCCCCCCAATCGATCTCTTTAACCGAGTTCACTCCGAGTTATCAAACGCGATACACTCGCGTTTGCTCTCCTGTGCTCAGCGTATCATACGCTCCGAGAATGCCGCTACAGACCAAGGCATCAATACAGATACCCTCGATGAGAACGTTTTATTTGATTTT
>BMAW01104692.1:6596-18105 GCA_019974015.1 Nephila pilipes
ATACTAGCTGATACCCACCCGCTTCGCTGGACAGATGATAATATAATATTTTGGAACCTATACGTAAGATATGTAGAAAATTTTCCATTTTTAAAATGTTAATGATAATCTAAATTTAAAATTTTAAGAAATTGATTGTCTGTAATAATGGTTATCCACGACTTTCAAATATATGAGAAAAATAAAAAAAAAATATTAAAAAGTCACCCCAGATATATATGATACGTCCAAAATTTTTTACGTATGTCATACCCTCTTGAGTTTGTTCATGCATGTAGTGAGGTCCTCCAGTTAACGAAGATTGTCTTGCGTGTGCGCTATTCCGTTAGAAGTCGCCATTTTAGTATTTTTCAAAATCCCGCTCAGTTTTGGAGCTAACTACACTTTCACCAACCACGGGATTCCAAACTCATTTATTTCTATCGCTAGATATGTACGTTTCCTATTTTCGACTTGCACAAAATTTCGCATGAAGAGCCTCTTCGCCAAAATCTTGCCAATCATCCATCAGCGCTTCAATATTAAATTATTTGGTATTTTTCCATTTCGCACATGCAAATCTCTCCAAGTAAACTTAATTGGCAGCAATACACAGTATACATATAAAAATTACATTCCGTTTGGCGTCATACAACCATTTTTGGTGATAAAGTCGCCAAAAATACATAAACAATGGATAAGAGTAGATTTACGGATGAAAATTATATTTTGGATAAGACTTCCGTAAAATCCGTTCTTAGTGAGCGTCTACATCGCAAAATGAGTAACTATGCTAAATTTCAAGTCAATGGGTTGTATAGTCTTAGAGATCTCGTGATGAGTCAGTCAGTGATATTTCGTTTATATATATATATATATATATATATATATATATATATATATATATATGTATGTATGTATGTATGTATGTATATGTAAGTGTGTGTGTGTGTACGTATGCTTCACACAACATGTGAATTTTATGTAGAATATGTAGCAGCATTCAACTAATTTAATTAAATTTGTGTATTTAAAGGTACGTAAATTATGGCATGGCTCTTTATAGTATGTGAAAACTAGAATACGCCTCTCAATGAACTCTTGCGTGTCCACCCCTGCTCTGTACAATTCTGTAATAATAATGGAATTTTTAGTTCAAAATATTTAGAGGTCATATTTTATTATATGTGTACACTATTATTAATTATATACTTCGGAAAATCTCTACGGCTAATTTCTGTGCTTTGCTATGGGACGTTTATCTCTTTCTAACTTTTAGCTGAGTTTTCAAATTCTTATATTATTTAACCGATCACACTTCACGAAACGAATACAATTCTCATGACAAAATAAGAAAACATCCGCTATTGTGCTCTCAACGAGAAAGGCAAATGTCTTTTTTTAAACAAAACTAATTCTAAAGCTTTGCCATCTTAACCCTTTCATGGTTAGGAGAATCAACATTATTCGCCTTCTTATTATGCGCAGCAGATCAAACGGTAGCTGAAAGTGGCTGCAGTTTTTCCGTACTTGCTCCTGAAAATGTCACCCTTTTCTTATAGTGATACAATTAGCTCCGTCGCTTTTAAGCGATAATGTTTGAGGAATTATTTGCTGTTTATATCATTGTAACATTTACGACAATTGTAATTGGTACTATTAACAATTCAATGAATGATTGATTTCATGGATAGAAGTTTGTAATATATTAAATAAAAATATATAAATAAATATATGGAATTTTAAAATTTATGGCACATTTATCATATTTACCTAAAATTCTTTTTGTGTGTGATACATTTTAAGATATGGAAATAATTCCTATATATTTATCATCATAAAACGTATTCATAATCAAAAAAAAATTACCCAGCTTTTCCCTTTGATCCATTTCAATAACAAGCTCTTGGCAAAATACACACACAAAAAAAAGCTAAGTCAACAACAACTAGATAGGTAACATTTTTCCTCATTACACAAAAAAAAAAAAAAAAAAAATCGACGTAAGCTTATTGCCATCTGCATGTTATCAAACTAAGTAATTGTTTTTCCAGTTGAGATCGTTTGTGACTTAAACAACGCAAAATAATATACGGGAACCCAGTCAGTGGGTCAGCGCGCATTGGGGAAAGGTTTCGCTATGCGAGTAGGGCTCGGTTGCAATCATTTGGATCGAAATACTGCAGAGAAAATGAACTGGTCTACCCGCAGCATGATAAGCTGTTTCAGTGTGAGCTGGCCTCAATCACAGTCTAAAAAGGGTTAAATATATATTTTTTGGTAATTGTTTGAGCATCTATCTTTTTGTTGATTAACCCTTTGATGGTTAAGTGAATCAACAATTTTCGCTCTCATATGCATCACACTCGTTTTCTGACGGTGATACGTATAGTTCGCTTGCTTTTAAAATATAGTTTTGAAAGAATTATTTGTGGTATATTAATGCAATATTTACACCAATTGTAAATAGCATATTTAAACAGTTCAATGAATGATGAATATTGCAAACACTAGTTTCTAAAATATTAAATTATACAAACAATTAATTGCGGTATATTAATGTAATATTTAGACCAATTGTAACTTGCAGTTTTAAACAACTTGGTAAATTATAAATATTACAGGTTTTAGTTTCTAAAATATGGAGTTTTTAAGCAATTATTTGCGATATATTAAAGCAATATTTACAACAATCGAAAATCGCACTTTGAAACAATTCAGAAAATGTAAAATATTATAAATATTAATTTGAAAAACATTAAATTAAAATATATAAATAAATACATACAATTTTAACAATTATATAGCTATAAAAAGTAAAGATTTTTTTATTGTTATATTTATCTAAAAAAAATTTCTCTGTGTGATACACATTAAAATATTGAATTGTACATAATTACAATCTTTGCGACATTCAGAATTGCAACAAATTCTTTAAAATAAATGCACCATTTTTCAGTAAAGATCTCTTACCATATTAAGCAAGAAAAAAAAAACTAGATTAACCACTGGTAACATTTTTCCTTTTTATGTAAGCAATTTTACTATACCCCTACCGCCATCTTTACGCTATCAATTTAACTAAATTTGGCCAACAAATATCATTTGCAACACGAATAACGTAAGATAATATACGCGGACGAACTCAGCTTGTCAGTGTCCATTGGAACTAATTTCGCTGCCCGAGAAGAGCTCGGCTACAACCAATTAGGTCCAAAAACTTCGGACGAGCTGAACTCGTCAGTGCCCGTTATGATACGCTATTCGAATGACGAGCTGGGCTCTTTCATAACCATTGAAGGTTTGATTAATTAAAAATTTAATTTCTAAAAGAATGATGTTCTTATGAAAATCAAAAATGCCTAATCAAATACTATTCAGTTTAAAGGATTATATACTTGCTATTTGGATATATCATTCCTAATTTTAAAAAAAAAATTATTTGCTAAAAATACTACGGTGAGATTTAGAAATCTTTTCATTTGGTATTTCAATAACATTTCTAAGTACTGAAGAAAAGTTTACTAGATATTGTAAGCTCTAGGGGAAATTAAATTTGTGCATTAAGTAAACATCATTTTGTCATTATTTTCGATACATACTTTAATTGAAATAATATCTTTTGTTTTTTGTTTGTCCATGGGGATAATTTGTTTCAAATAATAATAATTATTTCAGTTCGTAACTATAAGAACTATAATTGCCACTGAAGAAATTCTTCAACTGAGAGTGAAAAATAGAAAAAAAAAGAAAAATTTAGTTGACAAGAAGGATGATCAAAAATAGAGAAGGATCGCTAGGGTAACCTGGAGGTGCATTACCCATGTTTACCAAAGACAGTAAACCTCATGGGGAAGAAAATGATCACTTGGTCCTTGGCCCGTATTTATGTGACTCTTAGGTCATAGGCTGCCGACTCCTGGCAAAAATTATCTCAAAATTATTTGCACGTTTCAAGAATTACTTTTCAAGATCAGAACAATATATGTTTAAAAATATTGTTTTGTGTGTGTACCCCGATAGCTACCATTTAATGACTCATTCCAAAATTGAATGATTTCACTGATGAAATAGAAATATTATTTAAGAAATCTAATATTTTACGGCATTTTTCACCCGGAAAGCTTAGCTACACGAATTGCTAATCCCGTAATAAAAACTATCGTGAAAACTGTTAGAGGTATATTGAATTATGTCGGAATACGACGTATGAACCACCGAATATTCATAAATCTTTTGGAGTTAGTGAGGGGAAGGGGTAGTTCAATATAGCTACATTATTTACGTACATCGGTGAAATGGCATGACAGAGGGAATACTTTGATTTTGAATTTTTTTGAAGAAAAGAAATAATGTTTTTAGAGGAAAACAATAAAATGTATTGTGAACTAAAAATAATTGATAGTGATATGTTTTAGCTTTTCTGTACGACATTGCTGAGAAAAGCTTAACATTCTAAATAGTGTTTTTCTAGGTGACATAAGATAGCTTCACAAATGGAGAATATTTGATTTCGAAGACAAGTAGAACTGTTTGTCTTCGAAATATAAATGAAATATATATGAAGAAATACAAAATCAAATGTTGCACAATATTGCAGCCATAACAAAAGTTGAATAGCATGGTACGGGTACTGCTCCAATAAACTACAAAATTATTTCAAATTATGTAACTGCTCTCACCGGAGAACTTTCAAGTAAATTGCCGAACTTAAGAAAAATCAAGAATATGCTTTTGCAGGTTGAAATTCCACGGCACTTGAAACCAACAATAACATCAGAACTGCTGAAGCACTGGGGTGTAATAACGCTGAGTTATTTGATCAATTCGTTGAAATGTAAAACAATACTCACCTCTAAGTAATTTTTAAAGAAAGTAAGGAGGAACAGATGTTGACTGAATTTTGAAAAATAATGTCCGAACAATATTAGATTGTACAAAAGTGTGCCAAGTTTTGCTTACGATATTCGCATCAACGTATCAGAATGAATCATTGTATTTAGAACAAAAATATGTTAAAAATACATATGGAAATCGGCCTTTTGATTACAGTCTGGATGTCATTTTAAAAACTGTACGTAGCAGTTTCAAATCTGATCCACAAATGAGGTAGTCATAAAGAGTTCCTAGAGTCAAGATCTCATTAGTTTTGTTTTTTGATAAAAAAAAAAACTACTTCGACTAAAATTGTTGTTTTTATTAATTAGTTTCTTGTGTCCCGTGAATCATGTGTATGTGAGAAGCAGAGGTAGACTAGTTGTCACGGTCGAGGACATAAGCATAGCGTTATTTCTTCGAGTCATGGGTTCAGCCCAGATGCCTGTAAAGAACTGTAGTGCAGCAAGGCTGTTGCATGCTTAATATGGGCGAGGTCCCTTGTCCTTCCAATGGCCTGGAGGGAAACTTTGGAGAGGGTGTGGCCTATAAATCGTCATCCTCGTCATATGACTGAGTTTCAAAATTAGGCCGTTCATCAAGTCATGCGTATGTGCCCCGGGAAAAAGAAGAGTTGAGTCTAATTACCTAAAGTGCATATCTGGCTCAAACAAGTACTTGTATTTTATACAGAAGGTGTTGCAAAATCAAATTGGTATTGCCATCGTAAGATGTAATTCCTTTAAAAGTGCCAAAACAATTTTGACACTTCTACGATTATTCCTGTCAAGTCGAATAGCAATCTTCAATAAGACTTAGGTTCATCGTTATACACTAGAAATCTAATAATAATCAAAACAATTAGTTACTTTCAGGGAATCTGGTCCAAAGAAAGAAAAATGTATTCTCGTTGATTTGAATAATTATTGCGACTATTTTTGGGATATGCTTATGGATATATTAGATAAAGGAAAATCTGTCAATGTACAATACAATATTGAGTTATCCCAATTACGTTTCCTGCGCCTAACGCGGGTACTTACCGAACTACACTCCAAGGTAGGTAAAATGATAGAGTCAAAGTAAATTCAACAGTAAATGGTCTCTTGCTTCTGTAATAAGTGTTCTAAATCGTAAAAAAATCGAGTGTAATGATAGAGAACGATTTTTAGAAATGAAGCTTTACTTTCTATTAATCTTTTGTATCGTTAAGTTTCCAAATGATTCTCAAAATTGGAAAATAACCGTCGTTCAAACATTAAATAATCATTAAAGAACACTTTGATTTGGAGGTATTCGGTAACTCCTGGTTCAATACTGATAGTAAAAGAAATATGAACAAAAACTTTAGTGTTTCTGTTCCAAAATGAAATTTAGTTGCTCATCGAATGTAAGATCAGGTTCACTTTAAGTTAGAAAGAAAGTACTATGTGAATAAATTCTACATTCATATAAATATATTGTTTCAAAAACGCTTTGAAATTGAAACTATAACCATTTTATATATAATTTTATTTATTTACAATAAACCGTTATATAAATAAAATACTATAAATTTCCAATTCTAATTAGGATAAAATTTTAAATATGGATTTATTACAATTAGCTGATTTGTATGAGATATAATACAATTATATATATATATATATATATATATATATATATATATATATATATAAAACTTTATTTATATATTTATAATTTTCATTTTAATAAAACGGTTATGTAATTTATAAAACATGCAGTCCACGATTGAAAACTACTAAAAATGTTTTGTTCAGAAATATATTTATGTTTTTACATATAAGCAACAATTGATAATTTGAAATAAAAATAAGAATTTCTAAATCATATAAGCTGCAGTAGAGTTTTAATATTTATTCTTATTTGTAAAATGTTACGAATATGAGAAATAATTCCGAGTTTGGTTGATTGACTGATTGATTGACTTCGCACTTAGAAGCAACTAGAAGGCTATTGGAGACGCACTTTTAATATTGACCTTTGGTAATGGGACGTGGAGGACATTTGAGTTGATGTCTCCATCTCCAAATTTCCACACTACATCAAGAACAAATTATATATATATGTATAGCTATGACTTTGAAGATGAGTTTAATTATTTTTATTCAAATGATCTGTTAAAGATAATATTAATTATTTATACAAATTTTAATATCAATATTTTTGCTTCGAATGAAAAATTTATTTCCATTTTATTCTATATCTTTCACAGTTTTAAGGGACACAAATCTTGCACCTTTGATCCTTTTAATTCAGATTTCACCTTAAGAAATATATAGAAGTCTCTTGGCATAAGATCCGGTGAAAAAGGATGGTCTAACACGGGGAAGCTGTACATGGCTAGTAATCTCTTCATAGACAGTGCAGAATGACTTGTCCTTCCACAATTTGGGTGGTTTTTCCTAATTCCTTCACGGAGTTCAGCAAGAGCGTGAAGGTAGTGATTTTGATTAATTGTTTTGTTTTCAGAAACCCAGTGAAGGAACACAATCCCATGAATATCGAAATAAAAAGAATTTCCATTGCTTTAAATTCTGATTTGCTCATTTGAGCCTTTTTAGCTCTCGGAGAAGATTGGCTCTTCCAGTGCATGGATTGACTCTTCTTTTTAGAAAAAAAAACCATGATTTGTCTCACGTTATTATCCTTCTAAATAAGTTTCGGTAATTTTCAATAGCTGTCAAAGTATCATTACAAGCACGTTGAAGTGTTTGTTGTTCAAACGGGAGAATTTCAGACACACACTTGTTGCATGTTAAAATTGTTATGTAAAATTTCCAGTATGGATTCTTTTTCAATTCCTACACCATGCAAATTTTTTGTGACATGGTTTTGATTTGAAGGTGCTACCCATAGGGTGAGTAATCTTCACCGCCTTCTCGGCCATCTTGAAAACGCTTAAGCCCCACAAAAACAAGCGCACGCTATTAACATTTATTGTCATGCACTTCTTTCAATAAATTATACATTTCAGTAGCGGTGTATCTAAATTTCGTATGAAGTTTTATGACAATTCCTTGCTCATTTTTCTGACGAATCAGAAAGTTAACTCTAATGCGAACGAAGCCTTTGTTTACAGAAGCAAGATTCACTGCATTCGAAAGGGAAATCACGCTAAACAGTGGTCGTTCGCTGCGTTTGGAGCATGCGTACTTCTTCCGTAGAAGGGTCATTCTAATTATTTAATATTCATACCTCACTTTTATACTTTCGAAACTAATGCACATATTAAATCACAAAAAGTGATATCCGATATTAATGAAAATTGTACCAAGTTTTATTTTCCGTTGGAAATTTTGTACGTCAGATTCTTTGTTAACACAACAAATATCTAATCTATATTCAAGTTCGTTCTACACATTTTATAGTATCACACTGCCAATGGTGCCTAATGCTGCAAAAATGCATTCATTTAGTCCTTGCAGTGTTTTTGGTATCGGTGGTGCTTAAAAAGATTTTTTTCTTTTTGCCACAGCTGTCGAAGGCTTCTGTGGATATCGAACAAATATCTGCCTCTCCACCGTTTCTTATGAGAGGCGTGGATGGCCTCCGCTTTTTTTTCAACACAAGCAATCGGTACTTTTAAATCGACCATACCATTACAGAATGCTGGGGCGGACATGGTGCTTCATTTCCGTAGCGATTTCTAAACGTACACTTTACTGAAATAACTGAAAAATACCCGTGCGTATTCTACAGAGCAAAAACACTTTTTTTTTTATTATTGTCGCTATTTTCTGATTTCAACCGCAGCATGCTGTTGATATGCTGTCATATATTCATCGACGTAGAAAAACGCACTTGGTATATTTTTCTTCAATTTCGTGTATTATTTATTGTAATAAACGCTTTAGTTTCGAAATTAGGAGCTCTTAAAATCAAATCATTCATTTGTGCTAACTCTGTATTAAAAGAAAATTCAATTTATATCACATAATTCGACAAATTATAAATTTGGGAAAACATTGCTATAAATATGTTTTATAAAAGAATAGTATTTGAACAAAGAAATATATTTTTGTATTTCATGTGTATTTTAAAACAGTCTTCCATTCTTAATTGATAACAAAACTATTTCATTTTCTGAGAGTAATAGCATTGTGGAAACAGCTCGTAAGCCATTTTAGATTCATGTGTCATATAAAATTTGACGTAAGCTTGAAAATTGTTGGACGATTAATTTAAAACTCTATCTTTTAACTGAAATACGCATAATTTTATTCTTAAATTGTATATTATCAGGAGTATATAATTAATATCGATGTAAAATTATTAAGAGGAAAATATTTAAATAATATGAAATAAGGGAAGTTTTAAGGAATAAATTTGTGTGTTTCATGTAAACAAAAATATTTTCATAAATATTTAACTAATGATTTTGTGATTCCCCATTTTTCAAAATATTTTCTAAATTTTAGATTCTATTTTTAAATGTTTACTGTTAAATATTTATTGTTCTAAAACCATGATTAATTCCTCAGTGTTATTATGAGACATAAAATCAAATTAAATGATGCTCTATTAGTCAGAGAAGAATCAATGAAATTATAAAATTGAAATGTTTTTTTTTCTAAATAAGTAAATTTTACACTTCTTCATACAGTTATGAAATTGCAGTTTTAAGAAATATCTTACAATATCATGCATTTATAAGTTGTTAACTCATATCAGGTTCAGTAAAATAAATTTTTCAACTTTGGTTACTTGTGCATTTTTAAGTATATGTATGTATATAAAAATGTTTAATATTTGCAGATAATCGAAAATACATGAACTTTAAATTTTGCTGATTTTTAAGCAAACTTTCAAATTTTTTTTCTATATAAAACGTTATTTAACTATTAAATGTATAATCATATTTCTTCTAGTTTTCAAAATAATTATATAAAGTCGAAAAGAAATGAAAATAAGGATATATCTTTACACAACTTCTACTAAAAATGTTTGATGTATTTCAGAAAGAACTTTTAACAAATTAAACAGAATGTAATTTCTTTTGAAAATAACAGAAATAAACATAATTTTCAGCTGAATTGTCTTAAAAATATTGCATTTTTTTAAAATCTGATTTAGAAGATGATTCATAACCAAGCATTTTTAACGTAATGCTTTCGAGTAGGACGCGGTATAAATGCTATATGCAAAAAATAAAACCCCTTCAAGAAAATGATGCGACGATACCACAGTTCTGACTCTTAAATATTAAAAATGATTTAACCTGGGCAAAATTCCAATTTGTTTCACTCTTTTGATGTTTTCTAATAAATTATCTATTTTTGGATAAGTTTGGAATCGAATATTTTGCCAAACGTTTGTTGTTTTAAAGTTAGAAGCGAAAGTATTAAAAAAAGAGAAATTTTCTCCAAACTTTCTTAATCTTTCTTACTATGTGTCTGACGGGTTTGGAAAAAAATAGACAGAACCCTTCGTTTTCTACACAGGAGAGAAAAATAGAGCAATTTTTTTCTTCCTCAGTCAAACATACTAAAATTGATCGAAAGGAAAATGTGCTAGGAGGAAAATATGAAAAAGGATGAACACGTGAAGAATAACTTGTCGATATGACGTACTGCATGTCCAGAAAATCAACTGTTTGTTTGGAATGTCAA
This sequence comes from Nephila pilipes, assembly GCA_019974015.1. Taxonomy (NCBI): domain Eukaryota; kingdom Metazoa; phylum Arthropoda; class Arachnida; order Araneae; family Nephilidae; genus Nephila; species Nephila pilipes. The sequence goes on from BMAW01104692.1 coordinate 17,084, forward strand.
ACATGAACTGTGAAAAAACTTTTTTTCAAATGACCATTTTTTTTTCTTTTCGAGATTCATTTTATATATGTAAACATTATTATATTTCTTTTTTACCTTACACATAATTGGCAATATGAGAATAAGTATTGATTACATGCACTATGAGAGAGAAAGGAAGAAAAAAAAAGGTCAACTGAGATGTGATTATACAAAGGTAATTTGCATTTTTTGATACTTTAAATTTCTATGGAATCAAAATATCTCGGAATTCCTGGATGCTATTACAAATATCAAAAAACTAATAGCTTAAATTAAAGAGTTATTATTACGACTAATATATATTAATAGCTTATTTATTTTAATAATAATTATATAAAACTCGTTTAAAAATAAATATTGTGACATACATAAACTCTTAATGTGGCTGGAAACAAAATCTCATTTGTTTATGTTTAATTCGTCAGACCAAATTAAATATTTGAACCATAAATGTTTCAGTTTGATGCTTTGGGCATTAGTTTTTGCTGTTTTTTTTTTTTTTTAAATTTATGTCACTAAATAGAGATTTGCTCTTTACAATAGGGTAAACAATTCTAATATGAAATTCCCGGTGGATTGTTCTGCTGTAAAAGGGATTTTCTCTAATGATGTTTAAATCGGCTGACAATTTATCAACACTGGATTTTCGTCTTTTGCGAATAATTCGAGTTCATTGCTGATTTTTTTTCTATCAAGAAATTGCATTTTCCTTTCTCAGTTTCCACGTTGATCAGTAAACTATATTCTTTTTCTTTTATTTCTGGCCATAAATTTGGTCAAACCATATTCAAACACAACCGCAAATTCGGCTAGTTTAGATGCTAAAGGCTTTACTAGTCGAGTACCAACAATTATGCATTTCTAAAAATTGCTCATATCTAATATTTTATAATATTAAAACACAATTAGTGTCTTATTTGTATTTGCTCTACTTATGGTATTTTACATATAGCAACTATATATTTATATTATACATATAGCAAATACTATATATTTATATT
>BMAW01104702.1:0-12724 GCA_019974015.1 Nephila pilipes
AGTTAACAAAAGTGAATGGCTTTAGATATTTTATCCATTGTTGATATTTTATAATATATAACTGCTATTTTAAACCACGTATGCTACATATATTTGACATTGTTCTTCAGTTTGAAATTAGAATTCCTTTTTACCTCTTATTATTAATTTTGAAAGTATTCCTTCGAACAGGTAGAGACGTATAATTTCAGGGAACACTTAATCTTGATTATAAAGATTAGTTAAAGTGAATAGTAGATTTTTAATGCTATTATAATATGCAATACTAATGTGATACCATTCTATTACATAACTCTATTCCGTCCTCTTAAATTTCAAACTTCTAATCTCTGACTAAAGTTTTATGTACGTGATATATCAAATTTCAATCAATTAAAATAGTCGCTGGTAATCAGTCTAATCACTTATTTGAAACTGAAGTGGCTGTTGTTTGAGACAGCAATAAAATTCAGACGATCACTTTTCAGAATTTAATGTTATAAAAATACATTTTCTGTCAAAACCTTAAGCAATAAATAAGGGTGTGAGTACTTGAGTCAGTAAGGACATGAATTAATGAGTGAGAGTGTACGCAAGTACATGCATGAATCAGGAAATCACTCAATCGATCTAATTTCCTTTCCACTGCAAGATTATCGAATACTTTAATTCTAATAATTGATTGAATAAATATATATTCTTTAGAAGTTAATTACTACCTTTTGTGACTATATCTATCCCTTGAAAAGTCAAATATTTTGTGAATGAAGTTTTTTTTTCTCTTTATTTATGCTGTTAAGAGTAAAACTTTCCATCAGTTCATATATGCTCAACCCATTCACTAACAAGTTGTACGTAAATATTAAATTCGAAGCTTATTGTGATACTTGGGCCAATGCAAATGATTATGTAGTTAAGGCGAAGTTTTATGTTTAACTTTTACAGGGTAGGGTGGATCTTTGATCCATTGATATCGAAATAGATTCACATGTTCCAGTTAATGTAGCACACTATTTATTTCCTTCTTACTCCTGCTTCTTTTAATAATCTAAGATTAGCCAAAACTACATACTTTTTTTCACTATCACTTCATTGCACTTTTTATGTCCAATCAATTTTCCAAGATCCCGTTTAATTTTATTGGATCGAAGTCTCTTTCTTCGTAATTTAAATTATAATCAATGTACAATATAAATTTCAGAACAACTCTGCAGCCCATCGTTACACTAAAACTATAATAAATACCAAAAAAAAAAAAAAAAATAGAAAACACTATGAATTCTGAATTTTTCAAAATTAAAGCGATTTCGAATATATTTATTAAAATACTTAATGCTGACGGAATCTTCATCTATCAAAATGAAGTTAAAATTTTAATACAAATGATTTACAAAGGACGATAGTTGTTTGTTTATTAACGTCACTCTTGGAAGCAACATGATAATTAATGGCGATGAATCTCGTAATTTTATGTCTCAGTTAAGTGATGAGAACGTCACATGAGCAGGAATTTCACTTTCAAAAAACCACAAAAAAAAAAAAAAAATCATGATTCGAAACCTCGATAGATTTAACGTGCATCAGTTCCATTATATACGCTAAGAAGGAATATATTCTTAAAGTTATTATTGACACAAAATATATTAAATGCTTCCCATTTCATTCTTTATTACAACGTTTTTCTGAATTTCACTTGGGGCGTGTGAGTGTGTGTGTGTCATCAAATTTTCGATCGTTAATTTAACCAACTTCCCATCAAGCTAGAGCTTTGAAATTTTGGGAATCGTTCGTACTCGCCTAACAATGCAATATTTAGACGTTTGCGACAAGTTTTAACTAATATTTCAATAATTTTAATAAGTCAAAATATTCTTTCCTCTCGGCGCTTTTAGGATTGAGGAAAACATTTATTTCCCCCTCTGGGAGCACCGGACACTCCCCACGCAGCATGAGGTATCGTAAACCGTTTGTACTCACAAATGGGAGATACTATCTCCCCTTTACTATCTCCGAGATAGTAAGGGTTGCTGACTTTTAGTCAGTAATTATTCGCAAGAAAGAAACTTTCCAATATTTGGCGCCATGTCTTATCAGAATAATTTTTTCTGAATTCTGGTTCCCATTCTTTTTTTAATAGAATGACTTACAAACTTTCAAATGCATGTATTGATTTTATGAGTATTATGAATTTTTTAATACTCTCACAAATATCTCTTTTTAAGTAAATTTTAAATTTAAAAAGAACTAACAGTTTTAACTAATATTTCAAAAATTTTCTCTAATAAACTTTGCCACCATATAAAAACGTTGGTTTTGATATCGAATTATTTTTTGTTTAAATATCTCAGGAGGAAAGAAATGTGGAAGATTTGTCAAGCTCTTAAGGATTGGACGATGTAAAACATCGAGGATAATTTACAATAGCGCTAAAAAAAATTAATTGCTATAATTTCTTAAAAAGGTTAAATAAAGCATTTGAATCCTTTTTTGGTGTACTGCTGGTGTTATGAAAGTTGCTTTAAATTTATCAGGGTGAGGCAATAAAATCGCTCAGATTTTGAAGAAAACAAAATTGAATCTACCTAGAAAAAAAATCAATACATTTCTGTAAGGTATATACAAATATAATTTATTTATGGCTTTAAAAATTATATAAGACAGATGGCGGTGTTATCAATCAACCCATTTTCAAGGAGTTTCAAGAAGATCTTCATCACTCTCTGAATTAGCTAAGATCGAATGACGTCAGATCTCTTCCATATTAAAGAATTCCCACACTTGTGTCATTAGGGTTAGCTTAATCTTTCTCGTAATTTTTGTTTTAAATCTTGTAAGAATGTAGTTTTAAGGGTACAGAACCCGAATTCTTCCTCAAACTCGAACATAATATACCCAATGCTATGACATGATTACGAGTGGAACGCTTTGGTGATTGCTAAAAAGATGTATTTATATTTTTACATTTTTTTGGCGCTCTAACAGTCCGAGGTATGTCAGGCGATTTTGTTTTTAGTAAGGATTCAATTGCTTGAAAGTTAGAAAGTCACAGGCACAGATGCATTTTGTTCAGGTTTAGATAAATTTAAACCGAGCGCGAGGTGTATACGGAAATGTCTTTGCGTCGCTATCACAAAACGATTGTTCTGAAAGTACGCTTCAAAACAAACTCATTGTTTATGTTAGGTTCTGTAATAAACGTTCAGGAAACTCATTTAAATTTCAATATCAAAAGTGGAAGCAGCGAAGCGAGGGCCACATGCCTTTCTGATTATTCCTGTTGAACTTGACACCGTCAAAGTACTAAGAAAGTAAAAGCCTAACCAACCGCATAAGACGTATCCCACTCCTCGACTAGCATTACAGAGCGCTCAGTGACCTTTCAAAATGCAGGAGATCTCACTTCGTCCTTGTAGAAATTTTTTAAAGTATTATAATTTTCAAAAGATTGTTATTATGTTAAAGAAAAATAAACTATGAAACATAAAAGAAACTACATTTTCCTTTCATTCTTGATAACATTAAGTTTCGTTTTACGTTTTATTTCCTTATTTTTTTTATTCTCTTCGAAGTGCATAATAAGCTCTCACTAAAATCTAATATAACTATTTGGTGAATGAAAGCATAATACAAAATTTGAAAGCGATATATCTTCATTTACCCTCAAAGAGATATCTGTTGCCCATAATACACTTTTTATATCGTTTATGAAGCTACTAGAGTGAGTCAGCTCAGCCCTTTTTAGGGTTCGATCGAAGCAAATATGTCACACGTCGACGGAAATAGGGCCAGTCTGCAAAATATGTATCTTTCTAGAACCCCTCAAGGCGAGGGAACAAGAAGAAGTCTGTAGGCACCATATAAGGCGAGTATGATAGATGTACGAAAACAATTATGCAGCATTGAGTCAAGAAGTTGCGTGCACGGATATAAGTATACGGGCTTGTTACCATTCAAAGGCCTTCATTTTCTGCCTCTCTGCATTTGTCTACGAACACGTAAGATGCGCGACATCAAGAGCTGCAAAACAGCTTCGTAGAATTTTTCGTTGACTGTTTCCCTTTTAGAGACAAATTATTTGTAGATCATGCCACTGCTATTAAAAAACATAACCAACAATGTCATGATATTGGACTTCTGTCGGTGGCTCTTTTTTGAGTTCAGGAAACCGTTAACCTTCAATCCATTGCTTGCCACTTTGACTCCAGAACTTATTGGTAGCACTAGCTCTCATTTTCTGTGATAATGGTTTACAAAAAGGTTAAATATTGGTCACACGTGTCATTGAAGTCTGCAGCAGGGTAAATGCGTTTTCCCTTCTGCTCGTCGGTTAATGATTGTGGCACAAAACGGGAAGAGATCTTAGGCTTATTTAAATTTTGGTAATGGATGAGGATAAAATCCACCTTGTTAATTCCCTTAACTTCCAACATCGATCATAGAGATAATTGGTTACTTTGCAAAAGCATCTGGGGTACCATTAGATTTGACTGTCTTGCTAAACGTATCCAAGTGTTCGTAATCCACGGTTTCCTTTCTCTTCCGAAAAAGATTGAAGCATTCGTACATGCCTTTTCTGCTCACTGCTTCTTCTTCGTACACCTGAACCTATATAGTATGCGTTTTTATTTGCCGTTTTCCTAATTCGTAACAAAAGTTCTTGCTCATTAATTGTTCCAATTAAAATTAGAGTGAGTTTTCACGTATGCCGTTCGACTACTCCTCACCAGCTTATCTGTTTTGGTTAATTACGTGCAGTCCTTCTATAGGTCTTTCCCTGCACATGTCTCTTGGCACGTTTTAATTTACATTGCTTTTGAAATATCTAACCATTCGTCGAACATTTTAAACACATTTTTTTTGTTTAACATGCTTATTTTTAAACAAATTTCATCAACTTGATGTTTGTAGAAATTTGAAAGTGAATTTTCCAACTACATTGATCTTCAAAAAGAAATAATAATTCTTTAAGAAAATCTTAACTTTAAAACTAGTAAAATTGTGACATTGATTTAAATGTTAAGCTAAAATACATTATTTTATGTAAACTTGTTACCTTACCATAATGGGAATCACATTCGTAAAATAAAATTATTTTAAATTTATGAAAGCTGGCTGTTATATTTTTAGTTATAAAAATTATGTGGCTTGCATGAGTTAAAAGAAATTTTTAAATAAATGCTTTGAGGTATTTCTTTAATAATATATATATATATATATATATATATATACATATCAATGATTTCATTTAAAAATATCAAATTCCATTTATAGAATATATAATATAAGAATAAAAACATACTTTTTATGTTATATTTTAATAAATTTGTCATATGATTATAAATTCCAAATAGTTAATGTATGTACAAATGATTTATTATAGAAACACAGAATGATTTTGTATATCTTTTTTTACCGAACAGCAAATAACGTCCCTGTGTACCAATAAGTATCACATAGGGCTTACAGAAGTAAATATAAAACCGTATATTACTGTTAACAAAAACAACAACAAAAAAAAAAAACATGTGACTAAACAATGTACAAACAGAAATTGAGAAGGATTAAAAGTATCTTTAATATATTTGTCAAAAAGAACAAAAAAATATTTACTAGAATTTGAATTACTAAGATTTGGAGGACAGTTAATTTTTAATTTTTTCAAAGCTTATTTAAAAATATTTCTCTGTGAGACAAATTTTGAACATAGAAATAGAATGTGCTCAATGTCCTCATCACCCGTGGCACTGCATTGCAAATTGTATTTGAACTTAAATTATATATATTCAGATATTTTTTAAAGTTACCGTGACCTGTAAGAAATTGTATAATTTTATAGCTAGTGAAAAAGTGACAAAAAGACATTCTCATATTGACGTCAGGAAAAATTCTTTTCGTGATGCTAGCTGTATTTGATTTGAAGTATATTGCGTTCCATGATTTCAAGACACTTTCCATCATAATATTTTTAAAGTACGATTGAGAAATATTAACTTTAAGATAAATTTCCCACTTCTTGGCAGTCTTTACCAGAAAGTCAGCCCTCTCATTGCCGCGAATACCGGAATGTCCACGTACAAAAGAAAAAAAAACAGTAATGTTCTGATCTTTGAGGTGTTTGAGATGCTTTTGAATTGCAACAGCAATATAATTCGAGAAAGTGATGTTTTTTAATGTTTCCAAGAATGAGAGTGAATCAGATTTTGTTAAACAATCCACTTGATGGCGAAATTTAAGAACAAAAATTCAAATACAAAAACAGTGTTCTCGTCTCTGATTCTGTATTGTAAGTATTGAAATTAAATACCTTTCCGAAAGACAACAAAACCAAAAACCACCCTACCATCAATTTTACTGCCATCAATTTTACTGCCATCAATAGAAACCATGATAGCGAATTCTTCCTCAGAGTTTGAACTAATTTCAATCAATTGTACGGCATTTCTCTCTGAAAGGTGGGGTAGATCAGAGAGAAGCAAACCACAATCATAACCTGTAGAGGAAGAGGCTGAGAGCTCTTCTCTGAGATCAATTTTATTAAAAATAACTATGTCAATTAGCGGAAAATTAGAAATTATAAACACAGATTCATAACGTAAAGTTTGATATCCATAAATAGCTCGAAGGAGTATTGGTCTTGGGATCGGTCTCAAAAGTTTACAATTAATTTTCTTCTTTAACGAAACACCCCAAACATTTGAACCGTCCATAACAAACGGTTAAATTCCTTGTTTATAGATAATTTAATACACGTTAAAATTGATGCCGTAAGTGTTTCGTGCAATTCTGCATAATCTCTGTTACAACTTTTCACACTTCTCTGATACGTAGGTTAAATGGAGCTTCAATGAAAATTTACAGTCAATAATAACACCAAGATATTTCATTTGCTTAACGACAGTCAAAGGAATACCATTAAGACAAAGCTGGTAAGGGTCACAGCAAATATTTCGTTTTTCAATAAACATAACCTTGGTTTAAATAGTGTTTAATTCCAGTTTAAAGGTTTTTGACCATTCAAAGGCAAAGTAAAATATCATCTGCAAAAGCTATGGTATCTCAGCAAGCAGTAATATTGAGCTTAATTAAGAGATCGCTTATAATTATATTCTAAAATGTAGGTCCTGAAACTGAGCCTTGAGGGTAACCTCTCTTAAGATGATGAACCACTGGAACTGAACCAAGTTTCATTTAGTCACTGTGTCATTCAAAAAATCAGCAGCAAGAGCAAAAATATTTCCAGGAAAATTCGCTTCCCAAAGGAGATGGAGAATGCCAGGTCACCAAGCACTGTCAAATGCAGCTTTTATATTTAAGAATACCAAAAATGTGTGCAAGTTCCTTTTCTAGCCTTTTTGGACCATTTCCTTCAGACGTGATAGAGCGTCCTTGGTGCTTCTCTGAGAATTTTTTTTTTCTTCAGTTTTTCTGGTCAATGTTTTTATGTTGAATATTTAATCCATTCGCTCTCAGCGTATCACGTGGCTCTAATGTACCCTGCGTATCAATAGAGATACGCTGGATGAAAACGTTTTATTTGATTTTCTTAATGTTACTATATGACGTTACAATTCCACGAAATCTATATAGATAGGTTATTTGAAGTATTGACCTTGGTGATATGGGCTTGGATTTCACTTCTGGCTACCTGGAGGGGGGTAATTGTTAAAAGAACGTGTTGCAGCGTTGTTCTTTAAATGTAATGACAAGATTTAAAGAGTGCACTTGCTTTCGGTTTGTTTTTTCTTTCTTGCTTGCTTCTTAGAAGTTCGAAGGAGAATTTATGGCCCTTTATGGGGGTTACGGCTTTTGGTAGCAGATGTTCTCAGCTGTTCGTTTCATTCTGTTAGTTTTTATTTGCCGCGACAGTCATGATGAAAAGAAAGTATTTATCTGATACTGATACTTGCTAAATAGTGAATGAATCTGACAGTAATGTTAGCAAAAATAATCCAAATCTGTACATAAACATTAAAGTTTAAAAAAAGGGGGGAGGGCTAAGATGTACTCTTTGCTCAAAATCTTGCGAGAAGTGTCAAAATATATGAGTAAGACATGTGACGTTTTACTATGCATTGAATTCTTTTTATAAATATACCATACAATGAAATAAGATCTATCTTTTATATCTATATATTCCATATAATGGTACATCATTACACCATGAAATTTATGTAATATGTGTAAATATATTTTGTATTTTCTTAAAAGTATGAATTTTTTTATGTAATTTAATGTATAAAACATTCAACTTTCGATTAAATATTTTTTTTCTTTTGTATATATTAAGTTTATAATGCATTTTAAATAATATATGTAAATACCAAAATATTTTAATAAATAGCTGATTTTAGAGGAATTTTTTTTACGAATTATGCTTAATATCTAAAGTCGTCTGGGCACAGCATGACAGTCTTCGGTAAGAAGCCGCTGGCCCATAGAAGCACTTCTTTTTTCTCCCTTCGGTTGCGAAATGGTTAAAGTTTATTTTCTATATGAATGTATACAATAATATTTTTCTTACACTAATGCTCTAACGAAAGCTTCTGATTACATTTTAAATCAGATTATTATGATAACATTTCAAATGCCTCAGTGACTTTAATAACTGAACTAAATATTTTCATCTGCTACGATAAAATTTTCAAATTATAAATTTTACAACTTAAGCTCAGTCGCTTCAAAATAAATCTTTAATCCTTCTTCCCTTTTAAGAAATATATTTGGAACAAAGACGAGCTCCGTAATAACAAAAATACATATACAAGAGATTTGACATAGCTTCTTGAAAATTCCACTTCTGCGTATATAAACAAATTCAGAAAGGTATTTTATAACATTTTCCCTACGGTAATTACTTTCCTTCACAAACACGCTCGACACCGAAAATGCAATGATGTTCATGTTTAAAATACCTTTATTTTTCTTTTTCAAGGACATACTTCAGAAAAACGCTGCAACCAATTTAAAGTTTCTTTCTTTTTAAATATGAGAAAGTGTATCTTATTAGAGTTACTTATCTTTTATACTTTAATCTTTCCTCCAAAGAATATCATCCTTTCTTTATCTTCGCAATAAGAGTTCCAGAAAAGTATTTTTTTTTTAATCTTAAAATAAATGGTAGATATTTCCTACAATAGTATGTAAATGTTTATGTGATTTACCCTACATAAAAAGTATTCTACTTAAATCATTCACAGAAAAAGATAAACTTAGTTAATATGTGATAATGTGGTAAAATAATCATAATGGGAAAACAATCAGCGAAATGAGACACATTTTTAAAGTTAATTCAACTATGCTTAATTCAATAATACTTAAAGTAATAACTATACTATAAATAGTAAAAAAGTAAGCAAATACTAACTCTAACGTTATGCTCTATAAGTAAAATGAGAAACACGCTCACTGTGAAAAATATTGAGGAATTTGTCCGAAATAACTTAAGATGAATCGTCTATAGAAGGTGAAATTTTATCTTGAAGCAAATTTCATGCACTCTTTTGACTTCATGCGCTCACGAAAGAATTCTAATTAAATATTTTGACCGTCATAAGTAGATCAGACAACTCATGTGTGGAGGATTGTTGTAGCCATCTAAAGAGAACAAATCATGACACAAATGCAACAACTCTGCACATTTTCGAAAGAAAGAATTATAGGAATGCTTGAAAATTGTTGGATGTATACACATCATAGCTACTCGAATTTTGACTGTGCTTCAGTACGTAGCCTCAAGATTTTAGAAGAGATTTCAAACTGTAGGGAATATTGATTAAAGACGAATATTAGGTCGGCAAAGAGCCATAATCAATCGCCATGATTAATATTTCACAATAACTGCAAGATGAACAATTGTGCAAGCAAAACTAGATTCAATGTTCATAGCCGTTACAAGATTACGAATTTCCAGATCAATCGTTTAAAGGAGATTCTATCATGTTTCTCTATCCCAGAAGACCAGAAGATTGCGTTTCATTTGTGTCTACGAATAAACACACTCACTTAAATGGGAATTTCGAACATCAATACTGAAGATTGGAACAGTGGGACAAAGTAAAGTGCAGTGACGATTTCCCCTTTTGGATTCTCAATTTTTAAGGTATGAAGTGCAATAAGAACTTGATTTCATTCGATTTTAGACCTTTATTCCCAATGGTGGAAATATTAATAAAAATGCATCACTTCTTGATGTAGGGAGTCAGGGTCTGGGCAGGCATCATTATGTAAGAACAAATCGACATCCATAACTTTAAAACGGACTTTATGAGTCCTGAGAAGTAATGAGATGAAGTTCTTGAGCCTTACATTCGATAGTTACAAGGGGCTCTCAAATCAAACTAAAATTTACAAATGATAACGAAATTTGTCATCGTGTGAAACTAATGGACAATTTCCTTGAACCGGAAAATATCCTTCGCATGCACAGTGTCCTACTTACTCACCTAATCTGAATCCTACCGAACATGTGTTGGATATCAGCGGAAGAGAAAGTTTCCTCATCTACTGAATTCCCATAACTTATCCTCGATGTAATGATATAGGAAATCGTTACGCAATCTGTCTGGTTATGAAATGTGAACACACACCTATCAAATTGTACCATCATCATTTTGTTTTATTTGATTTTCTTTAAAGTGTGAACCCATGTTATCGGCGAATTTTCTTTAAACTAATCTTTTGGATTAAAATAATAAGCATTAACCCGTTCACTCCCAGCGTATCACAGGCGATACGCTCCTTGAGTGTCTTCTACGACCCATCGTATCAATAGAGCTACGCTTGATGAGAACGTTTTATTTGATTTTCTTACTGTTACTATATGGCGTTACAATACCGCGAAATCTAAATCGAAAAAGTTATTTGGAGTGTTGACCTTGGTGATATGGGTTTGGATTTCACTTCTGGCTACCAGGAGGGGAGTAATTGTTAAAAACAAGTGTCACGGCGTGGCTCTTTAAATGTAATGACATGATTTACAGGGTGAACTTTATTTGGTTTGCTTTCTTTTTTCTTGCTTGCTTCTTAGAAGTTCGAAGGAGAATTTATGACCCTTTATGGGGGTTAGGGCTTTTGGTAGCAGATGCTCTCAACTGTTCCTTTCATTGGGTCGGTTTTATTTGTGGCGACAGTCATGAAAAAAGAAAGTATTTATCTGATACTAAGATTTGAAAAATAATGAATGAATCTGTCAGTAATTTTAGCGAAAATAATCGAAATCTGTACATAGATATTAAAGTAAAAAAAAAAAAAAAAGGACTTAGATGTGCCTTTTGCTTAAAATTTTGCTTGGAGCTTCAAAATATGTGTGTAATACATATGACGTTGTACTATGCATTGAATTTTTTTTAATAAATATACCACACTGCAAAATAAGATTTATCTTTTATATAAATATATTCCATATAATGGTACATCTTTACACTATGAAATCTATGTAAGAAATGTAAATATATGTTGTATTTTCTTAGCAGTATGATTTTTATGTTATTTCATGTATAAAACCTTCAATTTTCGATTAAATCGTTTTTCCTTTGTATATATTAAGTTTAATACATTTTAAATAATGTATGTAAATACCTAAATATTTTAATAAATAGCCGATTTTAGAAGTATTTTTTTTCACAAATTAGGCTTAATTTCTAAAATCGTCTGGACACAGCGTGACTCTCCGCGGTTAGAAGCCGCGGGCCCAGGGAAGCACTTCTTTTTTCTCCCTGTGGTAGCGAAATGGTTAACAGTCTTTTACATTGTCTTTATATTTTCTTACGTTTTAACATCGACATATATTATTATCTAACATTTCGACATCTTTAATTATTCACATAATACTAAAATAACAGTTTTACTTTTTGACACCTATGCATATATATATATTAAACATCTTTGCGAATCGTGATTCAATTTCAAATCCACCACACAACAATAGGTCCACAAAGTCGGCTTGTTAGTGGTCCAGCCGTGAAGAATCTATTTATTTACATTTACACAGCTTACATTTTTACTCACTCTCTGGACCGTTATACTCCTTTACCATTCAACTTATTACCAACCAATTGTTTGCATCCTTTTACATTTTATTACCAATCAAACAATGATTTAAATCTTTTTTCAATTTATATGGTGATGATGTGTTATATTTTTTTCATTTTGAGTATGTGATATACATCTTGAAGCTTAAAGAAAATTCCGTCTTACTACTCACATATTTGAATCTTCATTTCTTTGAATTTTGTAAGTAATTTTTATATTTTGATCTGTAGATAATTTTCAGAATGATAGTTTTTATTTTGTAAATTTTATCGTTTTGAATTTTGAAATTTTTTGCATTTTTTAATCATTGAACTCTTTTAATTTGGATTTCCCAATTCAGCCTACCAGGAATTATAGATTTTATTTTTGTAGATTTTATCGCTGAATTTGTTTGCATCTTTTAATCATGAACTCTTTTGCAATTTGGATTTCCTAATTCAGCCTACCAAGTCGCAAAGGGGGAAGGTTGGTACCATTAAACTAGTTTAACCCCGCTTAATCGGTCCTCAGCCCGATATTGCTTTTTGACTTGCTGGGTTCCATATTTTCATTTATTTTTCTTTCATTGTTACATTTCTTTCTGGATTTTTGTCTTTTTAAATATTTTAAATTATTCTTTCATAAATTTTCACTATATATATATATGTGTGTGTGTATATATATATGTGTGTGTGTATATATATATGTGTGTGTGTATATATATATATATGTGTGT
>BMAW01104707.1:0-12910 GCA_019974015.1 Nephila pilipes
ATTTTATGTATGGTCTTGTGAATGGAAATGCTCTGGACGCCGAAAGACCGAAGACAAATACACGTGCTAGACAGAAACACTTTCGAGTAATTATGTCGGTGCTTTTATGAAATGGGATGCTTTGCCAATGGCATGCATGATAGAGGGTATGGCAGGAGTGCGTGGATGTTACAAGGTGAATAATACATTCTGCAAAGAGTGGAAGATCATCCGGATATTTGCACGCCAGAGGTTTCCCTTGCCGTAAATCTCCCACTCGAATGTTGGACGAATAGTTCCATAAGTTTTGGCCATAAGTTTCGAAACATCCTGTATTTATATATACAGGGTGTGTATTTATATATGTATGTATGTATGAATATACTTATACCATATATTTATATATAAATACTTGTACACGTACATATACGTATTCACACGCACGCGCGCGCACACACACATACATACACACACACACACATACACACACACACACATACACACACACACACACTTTCCAAATAAGAGGAATGTCATTAATAGCCTCTGCGAAATATTTCAAAAACGCTCTCCACAGGATCAAAAATTTTTTTTTATACGTTAGCTACTTATTAATATCTAACAATTTATCAATACATTTTAAACATAAATTTACGATAACATTATTGAAAACGTGTGCAATTAAGTTATCTCATTTTTTTTCAAGCCACTAGATAATTAATTTCAATACATTTTAATAAGTAGTCTATCTATATAAAAAATGAGTATTCGTTTAGGTTCGTATAATTCATATAAATATTTAGTCTTATTCAAATAGTGAGGAAAGTTTGGACACTTGACCTTCTTCATTTGTATAAAGCGCGCAGAAACAGAGACACAAAGTATTTGCTAGAGATTTATTCATATATAGCAATTTATAGGTATAGTAAGTATAAACCTTAAATACCGTATTCAAAACGTGAGAAATTAAACATTTTTTATTCCTCAAGCTACAAGATAATTAATCTGAATATATTTTAATGTGCAGCCTAAATATAATAAGTTTGAATTTTTCTTTGATGAATATATAGGACGTTTCTCCCGTTGTCAAAAGAGAATTTTAAAGGGATAATTAATTTCAAATAAGCTAGATAATTTTAGTTAAACTCGATATCAATTGATACCTGGTAAAATGCTATCGATGAAAATAAAAAGTATTGGCCAAAAAACTCTGCAGCTAAAAAACAAAAAGCTGTGTGTGAGTTGGAAACACCTGAAGAACAGGAGCTTCATCCATTGCAAAATCGTATGAAAGTTACTATGAAGGCAAAGGAAACTCTGGGAATGGGCTTTCGTCTAAAGTAGCAGCAGGTGAGAAATTTTAAGCCCAGGCAAGAGATTATGTGCACCCTTAAGCTTTGGTAAATGGCAGATAAAAATATAAAAATGCAGAGCACACCTGATAAAAATGTAGTGTATACCCTAATGCCAAGCTCGGCCTATTCTCGCCAATTTAGTATGGGTGGAATTTATGTCTCATACGACACGGAATTTGTCATGAATGGCCTATTTGCGAAAAAGGACAGAAAGTGAACGAATGCGGTCGTATTCTGCATCCGATACAAACATTTTTTTTAATCTAAATATAATCAACTTTATTTCCGCTCTCTGTGTGTGTTTATAAAATTTTGTACAATTTACTAAGAATCAAAATAAAACAAAAATATCTGTTTATCTGACATTTCGAAAAGGCAGCCCACATTCCCATAAATGAAGGCTTCCCACTCTGTGTAATGGGCACGCGACTCTTGAGTTCTTCAGCCAGTTAATTCATAATATCAAAACAATTCGCAAATTCATTTAGAAAGCACACACAACATACTTAGAATTAAGCTAAGTAATCGTTACCGAATGGAAACATTTATAGAATTGTTTGTTCGTTGTGAATTCTTTTTGAATACGTTTTCAAGCATCACAAAGAAATCACACTACGAACTCAGTCCTCCTTTTATTTATCATACTGACTGACGACACTCAACCTGAAGAGAATAACGAAATTAAGTCTGCCCTTGAGAATAACAAAAGAAAAGTGAGCATAACTAGGAAAATAAAGGCATATTGCAACATCTTTTAATTTACATGTAACCCTAATCCTAGACTATAAGCTCCAGTAATTAAATAGCAACATCTCCTGCACTGAAATTCGCAATTCTAACCCTCACTTTCCTGAGAATTTTCTCTAGACTAAGCGGTTACTGTTCTTCAGATTACTTCAAGAGGATGTTTATAAGAGCAACAAAAAAAATTTGCAGATCTTTTAACAATTTATTTATTTGTGTAAACGTTTCGTAATATGGGCTATTCGGAATCAGGGATTCGGCATCTGGGGCTTCTTTCTTGATTTTATGTTTAAGTTGCCAGCTTCTTCCCAATAAAATGAAACGTGTTGATACAAATTTAGTTACCTTTAGAAGTGAAATGAAAAGATATAATCAATGCGTGTATATAAGCAACAAATAATTGAAGGGGAAATATAATATTGAGGTTAAGGTTATTGGAAGGCTGCTAGAAGGAGATATGCGCAGATGACATCTTTCGTGTATGGTTGATTTTGTAAGATTAGGTCTGAACGTTATCAGAACAAATGAATGCTTGAAAGAGGCATCGCATTCTTTGATAGATTATAGAAGTTGTGAGCACTCTCGGATGAGATATTAAACTGTTTGAGAGCCTTCCCCCCTCATTAGGGGTCCCATAAAACTTTACTATGGATATAATTGACTATTTTAATTACTTTGTATGTTCTTGAACTTAAATTGAGCTTTCGATCTTGTGATTAAAGTTATAATTAAGGTGAGAGACGAGATGGATAATATTTATAGGATTCCGTCACAGTTTTGAAATTAAACTAAGGTCAATAGAATAGATAGAATGCATAGAACATAATGAAGCCACCCAAAATAATTTTAGACATTAATTTTGAATTCACAAAATGAATAAAAGGAATTCAAAAGTAATTCCAATCCATTGCAATGTTAGAACTTTTCTATCTGTTGTTGCCTGCAAGACATACAAGCCAAGTTAAGAATAAAATACATGAGAAGCTTAAGGAAAAAAAGGGGTCTCACAATCGCTCACTACAATAAATAACATATTCAATATAATTCATCAAAGAAAATTTCGTAATAGGTTTACAAATACCACTCCGAATAATTCTAATTATGAAACAATTTTAGCTTTGAAAAGTAGTTCAATGAAAGTACTTTCTATCCTTTCATGTACAATAAAATGAACCTTATTAAAAGTAGTCTTAAAGAAAATAATATTAGAAGAAAATTAAAATTGACTTTGCTAATTTTATTTTAAAATGTTCTAACGTATTTTTTTCGGTTAAGTTAAAAAAAAGTAGAATTATTAAAAAAATAATAATAATAACTGGCGTAAAGCAAGCGTATTTCTGATCCCCAGACTTCACAGGAGCAATAACTAACAAGAAAAAAAAACGCCTTCTTCAAATTTCTAATACATTCTTATTTTTGCAAGCAAAACACTTATAAGTGCAAAAACGTTGCTAGCATTAACAATAAAAACTATAAGAGCGAACGAGTCAGTCATAAGAATCAATTTTTAAATTAAATATTAAAGTAAGAGCAAACGATAAATTAGACACTAATATTTTGTTCAGATATTAAAATAAAAGCAGACAATAAAATTTCAAATTAAATATATATTACCACTGCAAATGTACCTTAAACAAATTAAATGCTATTATTATAATCAAACTGTATTGTAATGTCAATCTTTTGAACCGAACACAAAAAGTACCTTTTTTTATGTCCACGCATTTTTGTTGACGCCCTGTTATCAATACAGCTAATTTTTCTAACTAATTTATTTTAACTAATCATTAACAAAAACTTTATTAATATGTTAGCATGGGTTAACAAAAATATTTCATCGAGACTGATATAACACTATGTCCAGCAACAAGATCTATGTTACTGATATTTGTAGGAAAAAAAACAAAATACTCGTAAACCATCTCTTGAGCATACTTTAACTAGAAGTTTTAGCCAACTATAATCTAAGAACATATGTGGCTTTGACTATTTTAAAAAAATGAAGATAATCTTACAGCCCAATAATGTTTGGAATATTTTTTTCAAAAGAGATTGCATTGAAATGTTTTTTAAAAAAGTCTCTCTTTTTGTTTTATTGATGATTTCGTTCGAAAACTCATGTGTCGATTTTTTTTTATTTTATACTTAAATATAAATAGAAATTTTGAAAAAGTCTCATTTTAAATTTTAGATCACAAAGAGCAATACGTATGGAACAAAAGATGAAAACGTCTAATAACTCAAAAAGTCTTGAACAGTTTTCAAAATTGTTTTTATTTGTGTGATATATACATACGTGCACTAAAAATTGAGTGAGCGGAATTTCATAAAAATAGAACTAAAGCTTAAAATTTGAGTATTTTGAAATTTGTAATATTCAAAATTCTTTAAAAGTAGCCGAAGAATTTTTTTTTAAATTCTTTTGATTGCTGAGAATAACAAGAACGACAGATAATCTTTTAAAATTCTTTATCGAAATTTTCATGTCTCTTGGTTAAAGAACGAAATTTATTGCTTCATAAAACTTGCTTAGTGAGCGTGAATTGTAAATTAATAGGACCGATTTTTCAAATAAAGTTTTAATCTTAAAAACAAACATTCCCTTAGGTAATTTAATGTTTCATTTTCCTGTTTTTTACACAAAACAGCGCTCTTATCTAGAACTATTACGCACACATGATATACTGCTTCAAAATTTTCACCTTATCGCTAATTACACAAACTCAATACACACTAAACACATTCATCATAAAAGAAGGGAACGCTTTCTTCGAAATGCTGTTAAAAATAATCTAGAATGTTGCCTCGGTTTGAATAAAATGGAAATTTTAAGAAAATGACTAAGCAAATTTAGCATGTTTTGCTTATGAAATATACTATTTCCCTTTTTCAACGATCTGCTAGTAGTATCAAATTTATTCGATTCTAAAATTAAAATGTCATCAACTAAATTTTTTTGTATGCAGCAAATAAAACAAATCATTCGGGCAGACAATGTTTTCAATTTTATGAATTTCTATCAATGTAAAGTAATTTTTAATTTCAAAAGAAAAACATGCAAAAAATAATAAATATTTCCTATTTCATGATTGTACGATTTTGATTTAAAAATGATAAAACGTTATTTAGACGTAGGTTTATTGAATTCTGTGATGATTGTATTGTATTTTATTTCTTTAATTGTATTTAGCAATGTTAATTAAGAGAGAAACAAATATTATTAGATGCATTTATTTATGTTATCAAATAGAAAATAGCATTTATTTAATTTCCAAAGAAGAAATATTTAGAAACTTCATAGAAATCAGAGTGAAAAATTAATATTCATTCATTACAACAGAGAGAAAAGAAGAACAAACATAGAGAAAACTATATGGATTTTTATTTTTGCATTTTTAAAATGAAAGATTTATTTGCAAAAAAATTCTTTTATGTTCTTACAGTTTGTGTATTCCCAGGATGCATTTGTCTTTATTTCTTTGACAAAGTGGTATGTTTTCTGAATAAACAGTTTAAAGTAAGATTGATGGTGAAAGTCCATCTTTAAAATAGTAAAATATCGATTTTGTAGTTTTCTGGGGTGTTTGAAATCCCAATTTATTCTAAACAGATTGTTATCAATATGTTATGTATGATATAGTACTTTAATACTAAAGCCTTCAGCAACGATTTATTCAAATTCTTTTTTTTTTAAGGATGCATTATTTCGAAGCTGTGCAGCTTTAAAATAAGAGCTCGTTATGATCTTGTAAATTTCAGACTGTAAATTGCAGTATGATTGCAATGGCTTAAATATACATGTATAATCCCTAAAATTTGGTGTAAGCATTCTTCAAGATATTTTAAATTAAGATTTTTTTTCATCTTATATAAATCTTATGCGCTCAAATAAATAATAAATTGTGTTCTAAGATATGAAAATAATTAGAGATAACAGCAAAAGAATAATTTAAAATAAAATTCATTAATGATTGAAATTAATTAGAATTAATTAGGTCACAATCGGTTCCAATTTTTAGTTTCGCAATTCTGTTCTATTAGTATATAAAACTTTTCTATCTAAAAAAAATATTTAATTTTTTGTACTTAAAATTATTTTCAGTTTTCTTGTTTATTTTGAACAATTTATTTTTTTGTACTGCATATTAAAGCAAGAAATTTTATTACATCATTTGTTTTACTAACATATTATCATCATTTGTAAAGCTCAATAAGTGGTTTGTGAAAACATTCTTCTCGACTGCGTTGTATTGATTTATTTTATCTAATTTCATCGTTTAAATTTTAAATGCTAATGCACAACAGAGGTTTGGCAACACTTTATAATCCAAATGTTTATACGTAGTGTAATAATGGTATTAACTCATATTGAATAAAAATTCACTAAGTATTCAAACCAATATATTTTGAGTTTTTAATTACCAATGACTGACATATGACAACAACTTATGATTATGATAATTGTTGATTTCGATTAATCATCTCTGATTTATTTTGAGCTATTGTCTTAAAATGTTTAGCTAGATGATAATGAAGTGAATATCGAAGTACCAAAAACTATGAAATTATATTTTAGTGAGTAAGGTCATTATATTTATGATAGTATTTTATTCAAAAGATTTTCTTAGATGAAAACTGAATTTCATCAAACTGCTTCATTATTTTAATGCATTGGAAAGAAATAATATAGAAATCAAAGTATGCTTGTATTATTTTTCAGTTTTATAAAAGTATATTTAATTAACATTATATGTATGAATAAAAATCTGCCTCAAGAGAAAAAAAAATGATTTTGTTAACTAATCAAATTCTTTTAAAAGAAAATAAACCATCTTTAAATGAATCGTAAATAACAACTGTTTTAGTGACATGCTATCACATTCATCACCAATATTTCTCCTGTAACTGAGCATTTAAATTTTTAAATAACGTAAGATCAAAGTTATTAAGTAAAATATTTGAATTATTACTTTAAAATACTAAATTTTGATTACTTCTTTTATCCTAAATTAACAAATATAAAAAAATTGGAATGATTTATATTACTACAGCAAAGCCGCAAAAAGACAATGAAGTATGGCTTAGTTCTTTGATTTTGAATATAACGAGCAATTCTTATATCAATGCATCACTTTCAGGCCCCTTAAAAATTAAGACTAAAATGTAATTTTAACAACTTTTAATCTTAAAAAAATTTCATTTAAAAATAAGTGTTTCTTAAAAAACATTAAAATTCAATAATTTCGGACATCTACTTACATTAAGGAGATACTGTTCTCTAAAATAACTCAAAATATAAAAAAAGCTTATTTTAATTGTATGACATTTCTAAATATTTAAAAAATATTTTGTAGATTTATCTACATTATATATTGAGTTATTTAAATTTCCTTTAACAGTGCGTGAAGTCACTGTAAACTTGCGGCCACTGTAGCCTTATGGTCATAATTGCAAATTCACGATGGGCATTTTTTCATCACGAGCTCGAGTTCTGATACCAATAAAAACCCGTCATGTACTGAGGTGCACATAAATCTGTTGAGGCTCTAAATCCTCCCACTGGTGCGGTGCAGATGTTTGGAGAGAGATGAGTCAATTCAAATGACGCTTCCGTCATTTGATCGAGACTCAAAATTACGAGGTCCATCCCATATAGGACTCGTGATGCTTCAAAGTGTGGTTTTAATAAATCAGTCTATTAACTTTATTGAATTTCAAAATGTTAAATTTCTTTTTTTCCCCGCTTTTTTTTTATTTTCTGTGACTTTCATGTACTTAAAACGTTAAGACTTTTTTTTTTTTATAATCAACATAAAGTTTTATAATTTTTTTCTGGTTATTTGCCTAATGTCTTTTATTATTCTACACATAGAATAAGGATTAAAAAAACGAATAGTTATTTTTTTAAGACTCATAAAATTAGTTATAGCTTCTTTTTCTCTGTTTTTCGTAGCGTCTGATTGTACAAGAATGTTTGTATAACTATTAATAACTTTAGTATGATGCTGAATTCCTGCACACATTTGGAATAGAAATTGAGAAAAAAATGTTTTAAATATTAAAATTTGTTGAAGTAGTATCAATTTTGAAATATTGAAATATTTTAGAAACAATTAAAATGTTAAATAAGAATTTGTATGGGAACGAAAATTTTTCTTCTGCAATACAAATTTTACGTGTGTTCAAATATGATGAAATAAAAGTTATCTTATAAATATATAAATAAAAAAATTACAGGTTTTTTTTGTTCCCTTCAAGATTTTCTTTTAAAGAAATACAGCCCAATTCTTATCCAAGCATTGTAAGCTAATAATTTCAAATTTAATCTCAGAAAATGATCAGACAAAATAAAAGAAAAAAAACCACTCTTCAATTTTTTAAAGTACAAGTTGCACATGCTTTAAGTCACAAAAGAAAGAAACGCAATACCAGATTTTAGATGTGGCACATACATTATTCGGTAAATCCAATCAATACTCTTCGTTGATTTGACAATCGCTGCGCTTTCCGCCCGAATTACTGAAATTTATCAGCAGCAATTGGACGCAAAAGGACAATTCGTTTGACTGGAATAATTTATATTAAATATTTATATTCCCAAAGTACTTTACATTTAAATTAGGTTCTCTCCTGACGGAAACGGAGTTCTGGAAGATTTAAACTTTGTGGAAGCTCTCAATTTAGAGTTTATGTTTAGAATGAAGGTAGTTTGCCCAATAATTACGTTTTGAAATGCCGGGAACTGTAGACTGAATTAAAATGTATTTCAGGGAATTCTTACTTTGTTTTAAAACTTTCAAATTGTTTAAAAAACATTCGAAATAAAGGGTTCTTTGCCAATTAACTGTTGACAAAATGTAGTAAAATAAGGAGATAAACATAATCGGAAAATAGTTTATATTAGACCAATATGTAAAATAAACATATTATAAATTCAAACAACTGTTCAATATTTGTAAAATTACATCATGAAATTGAAATGTTCTGTCTGTTTCTTTAAAAAAAGTACAAAACACTATGGCAGTTAAAATACTTTGTTATTAATTATTGATTTTGTATCAATATATATGAAATGCTTATATGATATTTGTAATATTAAAAGAATTACGCAAGGATTTTTATCATTTTCGAATTTTTTTTGAAAACACTATCATATTATTCTAAAACTGAGTTAAGTACATTGAAAAGATTAATGAAATAACACATATTTCTTAAACATTTCATGTGTCTAATTCACGTTATTATAAAATCAAATCATCCGTTCAAAACACGGGCGATATTTTACAAATTGCATAAAAGGTTTTTGATAATTTCAAGTAAATCCAATATGTGTGTGTGTGAAAATTTATCAAAATTGAATTTTTGAATTACAGTTTTTTGATATTGTGTATTATACAGAGGACCTCTTTGAGCGAAAAAAAGCTAAAGAAATGTTTTTAATGACAAAGCTAACAATATATTTTTAAGAATTTTTTATTAAAAAGAATTAATTGATTTTGGGATTCTAATAACTTTTTTTTTTTAATTCTGATGGTCGTGGTAGCCTTGTGGTCAGGAACTCTGACTTGCAGTTTTCTTCGAATCGTGGACTCAAGCCTTGATGCCACTAAAGACCCACCATGTAACCTAGACTAATGCATGTTGAATCTATCGAGGCTCAAAGTCCTCCTATTGGCGAGATGTGGAAGTTAGGAGAGGGGGTGCCAGCTCAGATGTCATCCTCATCTCTCACTTGACTGAGTTTCAAAATTACGAGGTCTTTCGCCAATAACCATTAAGTTGTTTCTAATGTGATGTTAATAAAAAAGTTAATCACTTTTTATCGAATATAACCCATTTTTGCACAAAAATTAATAATTCGTAGTTTACATGCTTAACTAGTAATTTTCACAATAGTAATATCAATACAGAAAAAAACCTTGCACATTTTGATCGTGCCAATGTTTTATAGAATTATGCTTTGACAATTCTTGAGATTTATGCTAACTTTAATAATTTTAAATGATAATCATTAGAACTGCATTTTTAATTATAATTTTTTCAAACATTTATTATTAAAGTTAGCTGGATACAATTGATTATTGCAGATATTTCTCATAAAATAATAAACTGAAAGTGAAGCCGTTATGCTCCCATGTCATTTAGATTGCTGTAGCATTTGATTTCAAACTCAAACAACACATTTTGCGCAATTTCCGATCAAAACATCCTTTCCCGAAACCCAAACAGGTAAACTTGCAATTAACACATCAAAAGGAAGTAGCCTTCCTTTGCTGACGTAATGATAGATTGAATCGACAAAACTATCGATCACAAGAAAGAGGCATCCAATACGAAAGAAGATAAGTCCTGTCTCTAGCTACATTAGATCGTGGCTTCAAGCTGTTGTGGTAACCTTGTTATGCAGGCTCTCGATCAAGAAGAACCCAGATGATTATGCATTAAGCACACAAGTGATTACGGGCAGTATCGATCATGGGTTCGTTTTTGGTCTGGAGAAGTGCTCCATTAATCATTGCTATTTCGATGGGTTCCCTAGGATTTTATCGATGAATCATTCCTGGAGTTTCTGGAATTGTCTTGTTAGATATGGTTCCGATGTCTTACTTGAAGAAAAGATGGACAAATTCCTTAATTAACTTGATTTTTTATTGTTTCTTTTTTAATTGAAAAAAAAATAATAAGGTTTTATATAGCAGTTTGAAAACTATTTTACAACTTTAAATATTGTTTATATAATGATTCCATACGTCAAGTGGAAAAATGTTTTTCTAAGACATTGTTTGATTGTAATTTTATTTAAATTTTAATGTTCTTTAGTAAATTAATAGGAGTAATTCTGAAGAGACTTTTATGAAAATCTACATTCAATTAATTCGAATAATATTGCAGCGAAATATATTTTAAGAAAAAAAGAAATTTAATGCAAGATTTTGCAAGGAACAGATTTAGCCACCAAAAGTGAACTTTTACTTTAAATAATTATTTAATTATTAAATTAAATAATAAAATTAAAAGAAAAGGAATGGAAATTTGACTGACCGATTGAATGGCGAGTAAAGATATTAAGAAAACAAGTCACATGCATTTCACACTTCGTTTTAAAAAGTGTTAAGTTACGACATTTTGTGGTTGACTAAAACAATAGGTCCATTGGCGGCCATTAGAATTTATTTTGGTTTTAATTATATGTAACGAACAATAAAGATTTTCAATATACACTCCTTGCATATAGTAATATGATAATAAATGTAAATTCTTTAAAGAGAAAATAAGATAGTGTGGATAATTCTTATTTAACTTCAAAGATTTTATAAAGTTATATATATTTATATTTTATAAAATATAATGTTTTTTCATGTGTTCAAAATTTTAATCCATTATAAAGAATTCTCACAATTTTATTAAAAATACATTTTTTTGTTTTCCGTAAATTTTTTTTGTCAAATTTGATCCTTGCTATAATTAAGGAATAAAATTAAGGAAAAAAATGGGAAAGATCCTAGAGGGTTTCACGTTAGTTTTTTTTTTTTTTTTAAATAGGTTTTAAAATAAAATGGAAATAGATGCTGAAAGTTATAATACGAACTTTTATTTCATTAAATTATTGATTATTTTATAGCACACGTAAAATAAATTTTATTTTTCAATAAGTGTAGCTGACGGACACAGGAAAACACCTTCAAAAGAATAATCTAAAAATTATCGTGATGCAAAACTAAAATTAGAACAAATGTTCTAATATTATTTTGTTAATCTTTACTGCTAAACTTTTTTCCCATTATGCTGTATCAAATCATATTATTTGGGATTTCTTCATTATTAAATAAAATTTATATTACTTTATTATATATATCATTTACAAATGTACACACACACATGGCAGGATTTAATGTACTATTGTTTTTTAAGTTATTTGTAATTCAGTTGTGGCATAAGGAAGAAACTTTAAAGTCTTGAGTAAATATTTTATTAATCTTGCAAAAGAGAAAGGCAGTTACATGGTGATAAATTATAGACGACAGAAACGTTGTTTCGCCTTTGTGGCTACAATGGAAGAGAATAAAATATTTCCTGCATTGAATTTATATGCAAGTATTTCATCAAGTCACTAGGTATTAGATTTATGGACTTTCATGTATTTTAGCTGCAATCAACGAGTCTAGAAGGGATTATCTTTATGGGTTTGGATCCATGGGAGACTGATGTAAATTTATAACACGTGACCATATAAATTAAAAGCTCAAAAGAATTTGTATCAGAAAATAAGATGAATTTTCCACTAGTAGCGATTAAAGTACAGGAAAAATTAGGAATTTAAATTGAATTTAAGTTGAAATCATTACACACATACATTTATTACACATTGATTTACGGTTTAACTTAAATTCTACTTCCCATGTAACCTTTGTTTCTTTGCCTTACATATTTGCTTATATCATCAAACAGTATCATTTTTTCTCAGCAAAGATTGCCCAACCTTAAATTCCAATCGTATGACCTTTTCTTTTTTTGGTCATAACTTGAATGACTTCACGCGTTACCCACTATAAGAAACCTAAAGTAAAAACTGTTGAGTTATCAATGACAAAAACAGCTGCACAACCTAATACCTAATGAATTAAGTTTGGTGCTGGTTTGAAATACCTATAATCCTAAAATCGTAAGTCCAAAAGAGTTACGATTATAGGCTTCTTTTAATATACGAAAAAGTCTCTTTGATTTTCGAGCAATCATATATATATATATATATATATATATATATATGTATGTATACTGAAAATTTATGAAAGAATAATATTTAAAATATTTAAAAAGACAAAAATCCAGAA
>BMAW01104711.1:0-15426 GCA_019974015.1 Nephila pilipes
ATCTTCACTGTTAATAACAATGCTTTGGGGTTCTTCTACCAACTGTTCAGAAGTCTCTTCTTTTCCCTTCAATTTCTGTCTTCTTGTTTGAACCGCATTCACTTGGTGCAATGAAATGTTTCCTTCATTTTTGAAGAGAGCAGCAGTCCTATTCCCTAGAAGATAATGACCACGATACAGTTCATCTGGAATAACAGCTGCTTTTGTAAATGTTCTGCCCCACTCACATTCAATAAGAACTTCTGCTAGTGGTAGGCAAGTTGAACTAGCATCTAAAGGTTGTTGCATTCATACATGTTCACCAGTCATATCTTCAGGTGTCACAAATGTACGGCAAACAATATCTATAGTGGCTCCAGTATCGCGAAGGTTTTCAATACTGATACCATTTATTTTTCCGTGAGAAGTATATAGCTGCAAAAAATTTGTTCTTGCATCACATTCAGAAACAGAATTTACAAGTTCTGAAGCTTTCTTCAATTTTGGACAGTTTGGACGTAAATGATCAAGAGCGTTACAGTAAAAACATCTCAGTTGTCTTCTTTTTTCGAATTCCTTACTGTGACTAGGTCTAAAAAGTTTTCTATCAGGCTTGTTTGACTCATATTTGGGATTTTCAACCCTTCGAGGAGTTTTGTCAAATCTTCCAAACTTGCTTGGTCCTTTAACTTCATATTTGTCTCGAAAATGAATTAACTGGCTTAGCTCGAAATGTTTTTCTCACATCTTCGAATTCTTCCAATTTTTCAGCTAATTTACTAGGTGAATTAATTATGGACCCTTCATCCAAATAGTATTCTTTAAACTCAAACGGAATTGGCTTTTTCAACTGATCAGCAATGATTAAATCCCGGAGTTGATAGAAGGTTTTTGTCCTGACGTCCATCCATCGAAATAGGTCTGCAATTCATGATAAAAATCTTGCCAGGTATGTTAAGCAATTTTCTGGTGAACACTAAGAAGTCGTCAGAATTTTTCAGGAGCTAATTTAAATCTCTTTAATAATAATTTTTTCACATGATCATAATCATTGACTTTTTCTTCAGACTCACGTGCAATTATGTGCGTGATTTCCTGTAGCAGTAGTTCCAACAGATGTGTGACCCGAAGCACCCTTTCGAGAGATATTCTACTAACTTGACGTTCAAATAGTACTAAATACAGGCCAATGTCTTCCTTCATACCATACTTATAAAGAGGCTTGATTAATTCCTTACTGGGCATTCTTGCACCTTCCTTTTGCGGTTCTTGAGCCGATCTTATTTGAACTTCTAACTTTAATTAATACAGCTCAAAATTTTCTCTCCGCCTTTTCCCCTCTAATTCTTCCTCTAATTAACAATTGGAATTTCAGGAGCGAATAAATTTTCACTCCTGAAATTCCAATTGTTCTTTCCATTTTTGTTCTTGAATTTCCATTCTTCTTTCCGTTTGAAAATAATAAGAACATAAGAGAGCACAAGGATTACTCAGTCTATTTACCACCACCCAGGTACCCGGTGATATCAAGAAAAAACATACGGGAATGACTGGCCGAAGCTCGACTAAGAAATTGAAGATCGCTAAAATGCTTAAAATGGACTCTAAAACAAAACTGCGTTAGATAGATTATCCATTGTTCGTCAAATTGGTGTATTCCCATTTGGAGGGTTGCAATCTTTAGCGATGAATCCTTTTTTAGACTCAGTAATGATGACTATCATACACCTGTGGAGACGGCGAGGTCATAGGACTGATACGGCATTTGTTGTCGAGTAGTATGCGTAGCAACATGGATATATATATATATATATATATATAAACTGCTGTTTGTAGAAAATGCAACACCATGAAGGAATCATCAGAATCAAATGAAATTCGCAGCAAATGTCAATTATAGGATATTATGCAAATTAATAAAGTTTCAGAGCCATCGCGCGTGCGCGGCGCGCGCAGCGCCCTCTGAATTGATGCTGAAAGCGTATAAATAAAGTGCTGTAGCGGGACGTTGAAAAAAGTCTATGATTATTTGTTAGTGGCAAACGTTTAGTGAGACCTGAGTATGCCTCCACGACGGAAGAATAAGAAATTCAAGCAACTTACGGAGTTTGAACGAGGGAGGATAATCGGCCTTCGAGAAGGAGGATTTTCCTATCGCGCAATAGCAGCTCGTATGCAGCGGAACAGTTCCACAGTGATGCGAGTTTGGAAGCAGTGGACCGACGAGCACCGAACAACTCGAAAAACAGGCACTGGACGACAGAAGGTGACGTCAGAGCGCGATGATCGACACCTGCTCCGCATGGCGGTGAATGATCGCACAGCTTCCTCCAGGCAGCTGGCAGCACGTTGGTCTACTGCTACAGGTGTACAATTGTCGGCTTCGTCAATTCGTCGTCGTCTGCTGCGCCGTGGATTGCGTGCAAGGGTGCCTTTATACAGGATTCCCCTCACGGCGAATCATCGACGGCTGCGTCGGCAGTGGGCTCTTGAGCACAGAGACAGGCGAGCTGATTGGCACCAAGTTGTCTTTTCAGATGAATCACGCTTCAATTTGTGGACCCATGATGGCCGTGTTCGTGTTAGACGTTATGCCGGTCAACGCTGCCTTCCTGAGTGTATTATTGAACGACATAGTGGTCGAACACCCGGAGTTATGGTCTGGGGTGCGATTTCGTATCATGGACGATCCAATTTGATACGAATTGAGGGTAATCTCAATAGCAACAGGTACGTCCGTGAAGTGCTACAGCCCGAAGTCGTTCCTTTCCTTCAAGGCATCCCTGGAGCTATCTTTCAGCAGGATAATGCACGCCCACATGTTGCGCGGACTGTTCGAGACTTCTGTTCAGCACAACGCATGCAACTTCTTCCTTGGCCTGCTTATTCACCGGATATGTCGCCTATTGAGCACGTGTGGGATATGGTTGGTCGGCGTCTCGCTCGTGATCCGCGTCCTGCAGTTTCCAAAGACGAACTTTGGTTGCGCATACAAGCGATATGGAATTCTCTTCCTCAAGCAGATATTCAACATCTGTTTGACTCCATGCCACGTCGTATAGCAGCACTTATTGCAGCGCATGGTGGCTGCACCAAATACTGATTTCGGACGCTTAATTTGTTTCTTTTGTTTTGAAAATGTCATCATTTATTTGTATCAGTACAAGTCGTTTCTGCATTAAATTTCATTTGATTCTGATGATTCTTTCATGGTGTTGCATTTTCTACAAACAGCAGTATATATATATATATATATATATAATGATATAGATGGTATAGCTATTAAAATAACGAGACTGATGCTTTAAAATATTTTATTTTTATTTCTTAGATGCTTGCGTATTATAAACTTCAATGCACAATCCTCTTCTGTCTGTCTCCACAACGGTCCTTGCAAAACTTCCATTGTTCCGAATAGTGCTGGAAATCATTTTCTGTCAGCTACTTCAACCCGATTGCCGCTTTCACTTCCACAGCTTCAACGGACTCAAATCTTGTTCCTTTCAAATCAGATTTCACCTTAGAAAACAGATAGAAATAACATGGTGCAAGACTAGGAGAATAAGGAGTAGCATCTAACACTGGGATGCTGTACTTGGATAAAAACCTCTTAAAAGGCGAAATTCAATGGGACGGAGAATTGTCTTGATAGAAAAAATTTGCCGCATGGATTCTTTTGTCAATTCTTACAAACTCAATAATTGTACGTCAGTCACACAAGACACGGACATTTTTAAGCATTTTTTAGATCGGACCAGATTACAGTTCCTTTCGATATTGTCATCCGTGTTTGACGTGGAAGTACGCCCCAGGGGTTAATAATCTTACGTCTTCTCGGCCGTCGTCAAAACGCTTAAGCCATTCGAAAGCACCTGCATAGGATAAGTATTCATTGCTGTACTCTTGTTTCAATAAATTATCAGCAGCTTTTTTCCAAGTTTCATGTGAAATTGCACAATTGTTTGCTCTCTTATCATTTTTTCAGCGAAACAAAAAATAACTCTATTGCGAACGAAGACAGCTGGTACAAGGATTTGTTCACAGAAACTAAAGGCACTGCATTCGAAAGAGAAGGCTTCACTCTAAGCCGCTATGGGCCGTTGATGTTTGGCGTATGCATACTTTTCTTTCTTTTTTAGTTGAATATGAACATGATTTTTCAGGTACATTTACCTTTAGGTACCATTTCTTTTTCCAAAAATATTTTCCAGAAATATACAAAATATTTTACTTCTCAAACAGAAAAGAATGCAAAAAATATAGTCAACGAAATTTTTGATTACATTATAGCATATTTTCTTTGAAAAATCATAGAACTTTATTTTTTTTTTTTTGTTTTTCTTTCTTTTTCATATAAAACAAAATAATTCTTAAATATTTTCTGTTAAGTAGAGAAAAATATCTTAGGTTCACTATATGCATTAGCACCCTTTATACAAGCTTGATAAATTGAGAACATTATAGTACTTCAGCTTTCTTAAAAAAAGGTACCTAAATGTAAATATATATAACAAATCATGTTAATATTAGACTAAGTTTGTAAAAAAATATAGTTTTAAAGAATGATTAAAATATTGTTATTTGAAATGTTATTTTAATGTAAGAAAGGTTATCGTATCTATGGAGCAATATTTTTAGTATTGCTTTAGTTTCTCCATTTAAGTTAGAAAATATGAACTAAATTCTTAATTACTTTTCAGAGGAAAAATGCTTTTACATAAGTTGGTGTAGCAATTAAACGAATACATTCACATACGAGAAAATGGTCTAATGTAAAGAGAAAAAAAAATACGATTTTGAAGTATGTGCTCGGGGGGGGGGATTGTACATAAGATTAAAGTCTTTTCTCTCTCTCATTATTATTATTAATATTATTATTACAATTCCCTGATAAACTTATGTTGTCCCAACTAAGGATTTGTTTGCTCCAACTTCTGTCACTTATTATTATTGGGAAGCATTTTTCTATCCAAAAATAAGTTTCGAGTTAGAGGCTTATTCTTTTACATTGGATGTAGATAGCCTTGTCACCCGAGGTTGCAGCATTGTTAGGAATTCCGTAACTGTTTACGGTAGATTTTATTGCGTCAAGACATTTTTTACAACACCGCAGATATTGTAAGCTTTGTAGTAAGTTCTGGTCATACAAGTTTTTCAAGAAACATTGCAGTATCTTCTGTACTGTTGTATTTTAGTGTAAAAGGCATTGGTACTTTTGGTTTCAGGTTTTTTTTTCACTTTAGATTTAAACCATTTTTCTGATAGTAAAAAATTCAGGAATTCTACAGCTTATATAAAAACTATTATTACTTTCTTTTAACTCGAAAAAAATACCTATTAACTTTAATTCGCTCCAGTATTTTTTAACATGGTGAATATGTTTCGTAAGAATAAGAGTGAAAAACTGGCAAACAAAACTTTATTCTATTCCTGAAGTGAAACTGTGAGTTATGCCGAATTTTACATTGTACGTTAAAAATACTCATATTTTCCACTTTAATTTTTAGTTATTAGTGCTTTATTGCTTATAAGAAACAGGTATAGTTACGTGTGAAGTTTTTTACCAAATTTGTGAAAAGGTATTCCGTAGGATTTTATTACAAAGAGGGGAAAATTACATTTATTGTGTAATATTAAAAACTATATTTAAGATGGTGGTAGGGAAGCTTTATGGCACAAGAGCCAGATGTGGTCATGCTGCGTCAAACAAAGTAAACAAGTGAAAGCAGAACTGTGATCTGGAAGTGTGAAATTAGACAAAAGCTAAAATAATTTTTGACAAGAACGAGATCTGAAAATAGAGAAAGTTTGCTAGAGTATCCCGGGGGAGTGTAACCTATGTTTACTAAAGACCCTAAACGCCATGGGAAAGAAAAAGACCATTGTATGCCTCGGGAATGTGATGCCCGTACATCACTAAAAAAAGCAAGTAACCAAGATCTCCTGATATAATCCAAGAGACAGGGCCCCCGGGTATATCTCCAGACACTGGTTACCCATTTTAGTCGCCTCTTATTACATGCACAGGATCATAACATGGGTAATATTTAAAATGCATTATAGTTTTAATAATGTTTCTTTAATATTAATAATAAGGAATGCAATCAAATTACATCCACGCAAGTGAGGCCCCCCCCACCTTATATATATATATATATATATATATATATATATATATATATATATATCTGACTTAAGAGTATAGTAGCACCCTTTAAAATGATTATTATTAAATAGCATAAAATGAAAATATAAGCTCCGATAAATGTTTGTTAGAAGATCTTTCTAATTGTCAATTTCTTGGGACTTTTATATTTGGCTTAATTTCTCAAAAATCATTTGTTGAGTAAATATTATTATGTTAATATCAGAATATTATAGTTAACGTTTTCGTATAGAAAATTTGTATGTATTATATTAAATTACAGAAATTTTTTCAGATAGAAAAAAAAAAGTGTAAAATGTTTCTAAATTAGAATTTTATCTTGATTGTATTTCACAATTGTTTCACACCAATCCAAATATTCGAGAGAAAAAAAAATAGAATATCTTCTATCAAATTAAAATATTATCACACGTTAATAAAACAAAATATAATTTTTTTTGCATTATGATTAAGAATAAATAATGATAATAAACTATATTTTTACAAGTTACTACTTCATTAGAAACTGATAGTCACGTTTCTTGGATAGTAATGATTGAATACTTATCAAAGTGCAATCAGAAGGGAAGAAATAGTTTGTAGAGGGAGATGCGTGGAATTCTTCTTGATTTCTTGTATGCTCTTATGATCGATATGTCGATTCGTTCGGTATTTGTTCTGTTATTTATTTCTGATTAGTTTCTTAGTTTTTCGAAAGACTTATTTCTCTGCTTCACATTTTTGCTGAAAGTTTCAATCAGAACCAAAAGTTTCTGATTGAAATAGTGTTCGTGGTAGCCTAGTGGTCATGGTTCACATTCGCGGCTGGTGGGTTTTGTTCAGTCGCGGGTTCAATCCTTGGCCACTAAGGACCCACCGTTTAGCCGGGGCTGATGCCCGTTAAATCTGTCGGGCCCAAAGTCCTCCTGTGGCGTTGTGGGGAAGTTAGGAGAAGAGGGTGCCAGCTCAGGTGTCGTCCTCGTCACTTGACTGTAGTTTAAATTAACGAGGTCCATCATCAATAGCCCCTTGTGTTGCTACTCGTGTGACATTAATAAAAACTAAACTAAACTAAATCTGATTGAAATACTTCTAGGAAGACTTTTGGTGCTACATTTAACTTAAAAGCTTCTATTTTTCTCTCTTTATGTCTAGTTAGAGAGGTATAATTTCGATTAAATATATTAACATCCCACTAGAACAGTGATTAATAATCAATTTACAGTGGAAAACAGATGTGAAGTGAGAAGGTTAAGATTGTACTGAGAAACATTTTTAAAAAAAAGTTTTTTGTTGAGGCAAAAAAAAAGCTCAAAGAACAATATATGGACCCATTAAATCTTTGAAACTGATTGTATTCTTTTAAAATTGATTATATGAGTATATTATTGTTGTATATTAATATATTTTTGATGTATCCCATGGGATTCGAAAATCCAACCAAGTATGTAGCAATCTTTAGAATCGTTTGTGACCGTAACTATGATCTATTCTGCAGACTCTCGTCTATCAGAAACTGTCATCTATAAAAGATGGTAATATTTACACAGCGATGTTGTTGTTTGTGGATCTGTATTAGATCTCCGAGTTCCAGAACCTTCTTGATTTCACAGCGTAACTAACGTTTGAACTGTCATAGCATTAAAACCAGTTCTTCTAGAGATCTCTTGGTATAGGCCCCCACGTCAGACATAAATTTTTCAACCTATCTTAAAGTCAGACATTTCACTATACTGATATAAATCTTCTACGCTAGAGTATATGCTTAAACATTTGAGGAATAAAATATTTTTTTAAATTTGTTTTCATTATTATGATTTAAGTGTGTCGAGGAAGTTTAATTACTTTGTCAAAAATACCGAATATAAAAATAGAAATTATTATACCTGAAGTAGTTATAAAGTTAATTAATAATTATTGGTGTCGGATATTGATTACGGTTCTTGGAATTTTGAGTCATTGTTACACGAGGTTGTGTCTCGAGATGCTACCTCACTTCCCAAACTTTTATACCACGCCACGTTAGGACATTAAGACTTAGACTAGATAAAAGGCAACCACCACCATTATTTCATACCACTGTATATCGAGGAAATAAGTTTTTGAGCCCGAAACGGTTCAGTTAATATACCTTCACAGTGCCAAACTTTTAAGTGACGTGCTTTAAGTGAGAAATATTGCAATATTTTACCATATTAGAAAACAATTAAATGAGTTTGTTTGATTCAATACGTATGACAATTATGCATTAACCCTCTCGCTCACCTGAAACCCATATAAGTCTCTTACATTATTTCAAAGAGACAGTGATTTAAAATGATTTTTTTCTCAATTTTTTCGCTTCAGTGACAACACTTATCCATCATAGTCTCAAATGGGGGTCTTTAGTATATAATGACAGATAGCAGCCCCAGTTTTGAAAAATTGAAGTCTTTGATTTTGTGGAAGAAAGGAATGCAGAAATAACATCATTTGTTTGTTATTGGAATATTCTTCTAAATGAAGGAAATAAATATTCCCCCCCGTTATATGACATACATATGTTACATAATCCCATTAAAATTGTTAACTTTTAAAAAATAAACTTCATACCTATTGGAAAGCAAAGTTCCTCATATGAGTCTTAAAGCGACACGTAATTGTAAAGGTCAACTTCATTAAGAAATAATACTAAGTAAGTTTTAATAAAATTCCTTAAAAATAGTTGCGTTTCATCACTTTTAATATAAAATGAATAGATAAAATAAGATAATGATCTTTCAAGCAATATACCCTCATTTTTAGGAAATCAGAAATCCTATGTATAATCATTAGGTAATATGTCTAATGATTATTTTTTTTAAATGCTACCAGATGCTTTTTAGAAGGAAATAGTGCAAGAATCAAGTATACGTGCCGCATTAAAAGGGAAAGAAAAGTTGTCTTTTCTCTACATGAACTGAAGGTATTCTTAGAAATATATTTTATTACGGCATACCTTCAGTATTCCAGATTAAAACCTTACTGGGCACGAAAACAAGGTAGGAAATGAAGCATAATATGAAGCAAATTCGCTGAATCGTAAATTCATAATATGAATTGCTGATTATATGAAGCAAAATCGCTTTTTTGAAAAAAGGATGCCCTTCATTTTGTTCGAAGTAGTATATCTTACAATAGTAAAGGTAAGCTGTATAAAATCAGACCAGTATCAGAGCACTTTTCCAAAGTGTTTGCTGTCACCTTCCACCCGGAAGAGTATTGTAAATGAAAGGATGATTCCGCTCAAAGGAAGATCAAACATCAAACAGTACATAAGTGGTAAACCCTATCCATGAGGAATAAAATACTGAGAGTTAGCTGGAATTTCTGGCTATGTTTATGCCTTTGAACTTCATCAAGATGAAAATGCTAAATTTCAGGAATTTCGTAAAGAACTTGGAGCAGTTGGAGGTGTTGTATTGAGGCTTTGTAAACTTATAATTCATAAAAATCTCAAAGTATTTTTCGGCAATTTATTCACAACATTTCTTCTTTTGATGAAACTTGTTGATGGGAAAATTTTTTCAACAGGAACAATACGTGCAAATAGGTCACAAGAAGTTACAAATAAATTGAAACCTATTATTGGATTGAAGAGTTATGGAAGAGGCACATTTTCCATTACCACAAGTAAGGATAACTTAACAATAACAAGGCAGTTCGACATCTCAGCTGTTCATGTAACCTCAACATTTCTTGGAGAAAGTCCTGTAAGATCAGTGAAGTGTTAGAGAATGCAAGAAAAACGTGTTATCAAAATTTCAAGACCTGCTTCTATAGAAATGTATAATAAAAATATGGGTGGAGTAGATCTCATGGATTCATTATTAGATCTGCATAGACATAGGTTACGACATAAACGGTGGTACGTCCGAATTTTTCACCATATGTTAATTGTTTGCTTTGTAAATTATTGGATTTTATGGAAATTAGATCCTGAAGATGAATCCATAGATTTATTAGAATTTATATCATCCATTGTGAG
The DNA here is from genome assembly GCA_019974015.1 of Nephila pilipes. Classification (NCBI taxonomy): domain Eukaryota; kingdom Metazoa; phylum Arthropoda; class Arachnida; order Araneae; family Nephilidae; genus Nephila; species Nephila pilipes. The sequence continues at coordinate 10,131 of BMAW01104711.1, forward strand.
TTCCCTTATTTATAAAGGTAGTGAGACTTAGAGGGGAAAAATCAGACCAAGCACATTTCGGGATCCACCAAGAAAACACTAAAAAGTGCGAGATCCTGCTGAAATGAGACTAGAGGGTGAAGACCATTATCTGGTTAAGAGTAAGCGGAAATATGCTGAGAAATGCCACTTATCTGACTGTCCCAGGAAAACTAGAAACATATGGCAACGAAGTAAAATGTCATGAGTACATCAAAGCTTTTCACTCACGAAAATTTTTTAAAAATATTTGTAATTTCATTGTATTCTGTAATAATTGCTAAAATACACTTTAGAAAAATTAAAATATGTATAAAAATGAATTAAAAAATATATAAAAATAAAATAAAATAAATATTTAAAGTAAATATAAAAATTAACTTAAATTTGTCCTCTGTTTCTTTTAATTTCTATGAATAAGTATATTTGCAGCGTTTTATGCTTACAAGCCTCATATGGGGATCTTCAAATTTCGCTAAATGGAATCAAGATGAACAAATAATTTTTTTAATGAATTTAAAACAAGAATTTATGAATATTAATTCATAAAAGGATTTTTTTCTTTGCTTTTTTCATAATTTATGAATTAGAGGGTTAAGGAATATGTATTTGTACAAAGAAAACAAATCTGAAATATAAAGTGTGTGTGTAGGATTTTCCAGCTAATTATGAATTTATTAACTGCATTTTCAATGTCATTGTAAAATTAGTTCCTCAGTTGCTCTAATGATGGACCAACGAATCAGTGCCAAGTGATAGCTCACGCAAAGTCCCCTATTCCTAAACAAAACTGAGAAGAGTTTAACTCTCACCCTAAACTTTCTCTTCTGCTCCTTCTCTCTTCTCCCGATGCAGCAAAACTCCGAACGCCAGCACGCGTTCCAACTCCCATCACCTTATGCGATAAAATTGGGCAGCCATTCATCTTTCTCATAGGAACTAGTATTGAAAATAGAAATAACTTACGTATAATAGTTTTGTACATATTGCTTAACTCGTCTATCCATAAATAAAGGTAATGATTCAACTTCGAGGCTCATAACTAAAAGGAAAATGCCAACACCAAAGCTAAAAATGAAATACTCTTCAAGTAGACTCCGAAGCACCAGAAGGTGTCTTGTCCAGACGCCCCCCCCCAAAAAAAAAAAAAAAAACACACACACAAAGATATATATATATATATATATATATATATATATTGGTTTCTAGTATAACGTAAAATCTTCAAAGTAATGTAACTGATACTAAAAATAAAATAGATATTTTCGTTGAGCCTTCTAGCTTCGTTCTTAAAGACACCTAAAGCCAACCATCCAAACTAGTTAAAATAATAAGTTAAAAGGTATAGTAGTTAAAAAGTAGCATCCATAGTAGTTAAAAAGGACTAATAACAAAATTATAGGCAAGCAAAATTATTAATTAATAAGTAAATGCGTGTTTCAACATTAAATTGCATATATTCTTCGGCATTGCAATGCGGCCGTGCTATCCAAAATCATTATCGCGAATTAGTGACCAACTTTGTTTCAGTCGAGTTGTGGATTTGAATCCTAATTGTACAAAATCCCGCGTCGTCATCAGAGGCTGTAGCATGTTGAATCCGTAAGGCTCAAAGTCCTCACGTTAACATAAGAGAATTAGGTACCAACTCGAAGTTGTCCTCGACACTTTATCGTGATTAAATATTACAAGATCTTTCGCAAATACCATTCGTGATGCTTCTAATTGCGTCGTATGTAAACAATGCATCAATCACCATTGTATAATATGAAAAGTAAATAATGCATCAGCAATCGAATGAATAAGATTGACTTGGATTGACCTTTCAAATCTTATCACATTTCAACTCAGATAACATGTCATGAAAAAAAAATATATCATTAGAATTTAATAACACAATTTATTATTAGCACTATGTTTAAAAAACTCGTCAAAATGACAAGATTTTACATTTCCTTTAGAAAATAGTCATGCTTATAAAAATCAATTTTTCCTGACTTTTGATGGAATTATATCTTACCCCAGTCCTGTTAATCCTTAATATCTCAGCTCTATTCTGCAGTTACTGTATACCATAATACTTTTAAAGGAACACTATTTAATCCAAACAACTAACAGAATAATTCCATTCTGAATATCAATTCTGAGACATCAAACTTTCACCTTCTATCTCCCTTAATTTTCCATTAATTTAATTTGAATATCATTTATTTATCAATATATATAGTTCATTTCACTAAACTTCTCCCATCGCTTAATTTACCTAAACACGTTTCATTCTGATTGGGAAGAAAGTGTAAATTTAAACAATTCAAAACGGTAAGAATCCTCGTGGTTAATGAAGAAAAATTACGAATAGCCTAAAGTCACAACCTTATTCAAAATTCCACATCAGTCTAAGGAAAAGACAATGAGCCTCGAAAGATTTAACGTGTATCACCACCTCTACATGATGTACTTCATGAAGACTAATGGAAGCGGTCGTTTAGATGTGTAGTTGATAACAATAGATTATGTTGGATAGAAGTTTGGAAGCTACCATGTTATGCATCTGGAATTTTACGATTTTTTGTGTTATTAGATGCTTTTTCTAAATGTCTTGAAATTCGGTGATGAAATACTTTTACTTACTTCAATAGAATTTTTTAAATTTTACCATTAATAAAGTCAATTTTACTTATTTGTAAGCTTCATTCAAAAATATTTAGAAAGTTACTATATAAACTTTATCTGCAATTCTGAAATGAGATCATTTCAAAGAAACTCAAACAGTAATATCGGGAAATATTTTCGCTTTTTAGCGAAATTATTATTTTAAAAAGTATAGAGAATATTTCTCACTGGATATTATTTAAAAATAATTCTTGTGATTGCAGCTAATTTTGGATAAAAGCATTTTGAAAATTAGATTTCACTAAAAATTAATTTCTTTAATTTAATTCTTTTGATGATATCAACTCATTTTAATCTCCTTTTTCCATTGTACCTGAATTACAGTGAATACCTTTTAAACAAAATCATTGCGAGTTGATAATTTAAAACAAAGTGTACTATCTTATTTTACTACATGTTCGTAATGCCCAACATTAATGGGACATGGAATAAATCTATATTGGTCTTACAAATTCAATAAGAGCATATGATACTGCTCGTCTTATACAATACCTAAAAAATTCTGTTCATGTTCAATGTAGATAAAATCATCCCTGTTAATTGTTTAGAGGTGAATTTATATTTTTACTAAAGTTTCTAGAAGTAAAACAAGATTTGTATTTGAGCCGCAACAAACTATATCACGTGTTAAAGCTAGTTATATAACGCGTTGTAAATGAATCCCTGATTTACAAATTGAGCTTCGGTACCAAACAATGTTAAAAATAGTTTAAAAATAAATACTTCAAAGTATAGATGAAAAGAGGAATTTAAAAATGTGTGAGACTAATTAATAAATTAAATAATCGATTTAAGATAATATACTGTAAGCCAAATAAAAATATCTTGAATATATTCTTTAATACAGCCTGAATTTGATATTTCTTTGAATGACATCTATGCTTACGGAATTACCTCGAAAAGGAAAAAAGACGTGATTAATACAATATACAGAATTTTTTTAATTATTTGAATATTTACAATGGACATTTCCTTATATATCATATTTTTCTAAGAGATTAAATATTTTTTTAATTCTTCTAAACATTAACGGTAATTAAAAACATACTTCTGTTTAACAATGTAATTTCTATAAAAATACATTAATGATTTATAATTATCAATTAAAATGTTTTGCTTTCATTTACATTTCTTTTCCAGGTTAAAGTTTTATTCACTTAATAAACGTACCTTAAGTATATTTTAGGCGTAAATAATTTTAAATGACTTTTATTGAATTATAACTACATCATAATCAGATTTAAATATCATTCCTTTTCTGAACATGGTAATTAAAAGTAAATGAAGGTTAACATAAAATGTAAAATAAATACAGCAACTTTATATATTGTAATTGCTTTGTATTTTATCAGTGTAATTATCTTTCTGTTTTATTATGGCATCTAAATTTTCTGTTCATTACGTAAAGTTTTGTAAATAAAGCATTTTTAAATAATATTTTACTTTAATATATATATATATATATATATATATATATATATATATATATAATCTATTTTTGACAAGAAAATAGTTTCTTGGTTAAGTAAAAATCACTTAAGAAAACAAATTAGAATTAACAACTTAGAAGAAATATTCACCGAAGAAAATCAGTACTGAAATATATTTCTGTTTAATTTTTATTTAAAACCGTGTATTTAACATAAAAAACACTGTTCAAAATGAAATAGATTGGAGAACATAAGATACAAATGATGCTTTACATAGAAATTTGAGATGCATATTATAAAAAAATTTCAGTAAACTAAACATAAAAAAACGCGGAAAATAAAATTGTTATGTTGAGCAAACCAAACGTTTAGTAATTGTCTTCGAAAAAATGCGTTAATATTTATAAAATAAATCAATATTAAAAAAACAAATCTGCTAGTTTCTCAAAGGTATCAGATATTCCTTTTATGAATACGAAAATGATTTTTCAAAGGAAAACTTTAATAGAAAAAAGCATCTGATTGATGACAGAAAGTAAATGTTTACTTTAAGTACAGCGATATTTAATAAACATAAGACTTTTTTCATCGAAATGGATATTCAAATGGCTTCTTAAAATACCGATTTGTGATGAAGTCTTTTTTTCAAATATCGCAATCATTCGGCTTTTCTTTGGTATGAATACGCAAATGACACTTTAATGTACCACTTCTAGAGAATGCCTTGTTGCAAATTTCACAAACATAAGGCTTTTCTTTGGTATGAATACGCAAATGTGGTCTTAAATTGGATGCACTCGAAAAAGCCTTTTTACAAACTTCACAAACATAAGGCTTTTCTTTGGTATGAAAACGCAAATGTATTCGTAAATTATCATTTCGTGAGAACGCTATGTTACAAACTTCGCAAACATAAGGCTTTTCTTTGGTATGAATACGCAAATGTGTTCTTAAATTCGAACTACACGAAAAAGCCTTTTTACAAATTTCACAAACATAAGGCTTTTCTTTGGTATGAATTCGTAAATGCTTCTTTAAATTAATATTTTGAGAGAACGCCTTGTTGCAGATTTCACAAATATAAGATTTTTCGTTATTGTGGATGAGTAAATGTCTTCTTAAATTACAACTCTGTGAGAAAGCCTTGTTGCAGATTTTACAAATATAAGATTTTT
>BMAW01104712.1:32555-52390 GCA_019974015.1 Nephila pilipes
TATATATATATATATATATATATATATATATATATATATATAGATGTATATGTATGTATGTACTATGTATAATTAATGTTAATTACACAATTTTACAAAATCATATTACAACACAGATTAAAATTTCTAAAAACAAATATCTGGATTTTATATATTAATTATTTCAGTAAAAACAAACTTATCTTCGTAATTTTAAGGAAATTACTCCGGAATTCTGTATAACTAAAGATTTTATATTATCATAAGAGATCCAATTACAAAACAAAGCATTGTTAATTTACAAATCCGACTGTATCTTATTGTTTTAAATATCTATTGCAATAAACCAGTGTATGAATAATGTCAATTTCAGAGTTTCTAACATTTGTGATTTACATTATTTAACTTTTTGACAGTAAATAATTGTTTACAATCTAAAACAGCATCGAATAAATCACGAATGACTGCCTTTTAACAGAGGAAGAAATGTGATGATTAAAAAAAGAACTTAATATTTTCAGTTTGAAATTCCCCTTTAGTGTTTATTCAAACATTTTTAAATATCTTATATATATGAGTGCTAGAAAAAAATAACATTAACGATCCAGAAAATCACCTTATTTTACAAAGTGTAAAATATCATCTCCATGGATAAAGTAGATTTGGACGAAAGTTTACCAAAAGAAAAATATTTTGAGAAAAACACAAATTAGATATTTTTATCTATAGCCTTAGTTAATAGTTTTAAAATTACAATAAAATATAACTTCTTAAAAATATTTTTTAATTATACATCTACAGAGTATGAGAAAGGTACAACCTTATTATAGCAGCGTCCAACTATGGATCACTAAGACTCTAAGATAAATATCGCCCAGGTAGGTTGTATCGCAAGGTCAGCTACTCGTGTTTGGTGACGACCTTGGCGTAATCGGTATAAAAGGAAAGTTAACAGAAAAACGCTTCTTTAATGGGTTTTCTTGTACTCACATTGTATGTCTGGGTCAAAATTTTAAAAGCTTTTTTCTCACCTTTTTAAGAACTCAGTTGAGTTGAAATTTTTTATATACGATTGTTTTGGATAACAATACGGTAATTTAGTTATAATTAATAAAAATCATTTGATTAAAACTAATTACTTAAAGAATTAAGTTTCACGTAAAGTTTCTCGTCAAGTCGCCAAATCCTTGACCAAGTTGAATGAGTCATTGCTTAAACTTTCTTTTGTTAATCATTATTATGTTGAAAAATTAATGAAAAATAAATTTTTAATTTTAATTTTAATTTAAATAAATTAATTTAAATTAATTTATTGAATAAATTCAATTTGACTCAACGCTCCCTTTTCCTCTTAAAATTTAATGCATAAAAAATTGTATTACGCAAACTGTAAGGTTTGTAAGAAAACCCATATTCAAAAAACTCGTTTTCTGCCCGTTTTATTTTAAACTAAAATACATTTTTCAAAATTTGATGTATATGATAGTTTCAGTTATATAAAATAATATTTCCTATTCCTGCTTTACATAGTTTAATAACCTTATCCTACTGTTTTCATATAATAAAAAACTAATCTTTAAAACGTCATCGTTGACAAAAATAACCAAAAGAATTATAAATTCAAATAATAATATTACAAAATAATTGTTCTTTTTAAATTCGACGTATTAATAAGTCTTTAATACATAATAAAAAGAAATCTCGAATTAAAAAAATATATTTTTTCAAATAAAAATAATCGTTTTTCATGTTTCAAAGCTCATTTGCTCTTTTTTACAATACTTTTTTTTACTCTCTTTATACTAATCACATTATATTTTTCTTTCGGTAAAATGCAGCTGTAATAAATAACTTATGATTGCTTTTATTTAAAGACGGTATGCCTTTTGTTAAAAGTTATCAAATTATAAGCAATATGGGTATGAGAAGAAAGAAATGATGGTAATATTAATTAAATTCAAGGGTTTTAAAACAGTAAAGAAAAAGCAGTGATTTATTTAATTGCTTCCATGAAAAATGGAGTGTGATTAATTTTTGCTTAAGAATTTAATTATCGTTTTCAATAAATTTGATGAATGGGGATAAAATGGAATATTACTTCCAGAAAGGAATGAAAATGATGGAGCCACTCCAGAATTTCATTTATTAAACGATTGCAGTTTAGTTTTTAAAAGTGGCATTTCTGAAATTCCTTAAATGCTTTTTATTGCAAAATTAGTTTTCTTTATTATTAAATACACTTGCTATTTTTATATTCACTTAATATAAATATATTACTTGATAAGCTTCATAATATTATTACATAATCTTTTCTTAGATAAATATATTAAAAACACTATAAAGTGATACATGATTTTATTCAATTAAAATGATTAAATGTATTTAAAAACTGAGTCCAAAATTAAGATATTGCGTGTTAAAGATGGATTACAATGAAAATGAATTAGTCATTTTAGTTAAATGTTAAGAACGTTAAATGAAATTTAGAACAATAAAAATACACGAGAAAATTTATTTTTTGTAATTTATAATTAAAATGTTGATGAAGGTTTATTAATATCAGCATATAAATTAAATGTATGGTTTTTGCATGGAATTAATCGTAATAAAAAAAAAAGTTAGTTATGATGATTTACAGCAGGAGATTTTTAAATTGCTTTCAGCATAAAATAAAAGAATTGAAATTGTCCTTGCCAATCTCATTTTACGTGTGGTAAATTTTTTCCCTCGAAATTTAGAATTATTCAAGATGGATAGTAATTGGCGTAATTGAGCATTCTCCATTTTAAAGACTCCACAAAAGCAAATACTATCAAGGAAAGAAAATATCATCTTCAAATTCCTGATGTATTTTTATTTTCATTACCGAAATATTTGTTATGAATTAAAAGTTACCTTAGTTAGCTACAAAAAGGATAATAACAGAGGATTCTTCCATACAAATCAATTATTAAAATAAATATTAAAATAAGAGCAAGCGATGAATTATCAAATTAGATAATAATATTCTGTTAGGATAATAAAATAAAATCGGATGACAAAATATTAAATTAAATATTCCTTGGCAATGTAAATGTACCTCAAGTAAAAGAAAATTATAATCGTAAAGTATTATTATATCATCTTTTGAATCTAACACCTTATATCATTCATTTTATACCCACACGCTTTTAATGACCCATTTTTATAAAAATAAGTTAGGACATGTTAAAAACTGCAAAACTCCAAACAGTTGTTTTTCTTATTATGTAGACTTAAAATATTGGACCAATGGCAATTGCAATGAAATTACAAAGTCACATATTTATTTCTTCGAAGAGGATATACAATCAATTTAACTATCAAATCCTTATATTTATAATTATCTTGAAATTTCGAGGATAGCAACTAATTTCTCTCCCATTTTTCCTATTTTGATTTCCCACATAAAATTTTTTTTTATTATTTTGAATACCTTTATTCTTTCTTTGTTGTTTTTACAGCATTAAATATTATATAAGTCTAAGGCCTCCGTAAATTATCTATGGGATTTCCTTACCTCATAATCGACTAGAAATATTGTTACATATTTGTAAAGTAGAACTCAAAACGTTATTTTTTTAATAACACACATAAAATTACGCACTATTAAAAGCATTTGTTATTAAATAATATTAAAATCTTATCAAATTTATCAAATTTGTGACCAATGAGCGAAAAAGGTAAACGATTTCCGCGCTGCAACTTTTACTGTAACATGCAACATTTTGAAACGGAACTTAAGTTTGCACAAGTTGCCCTCGGTAATTATGGAGTAACACTTAAATCGTAACAACAGTCTGCGCTTCAGTTTGTGCAGTGAGGGAACAGAGTTTTACAGACATTACCCTTAACACACAGCTACAAGAAAAAGTCAAGTGATGTGATGCATGGAGATATCTACGAAGAAACAGTTCTTGAACGCAATCAACATCTACCTGAGATGTGTTGGGTCTCCTCACTCCTTTTTGGTGGAGGACGCTATCCGTTGCCGGAAAATGCTTTAACCAAATAGAAAATTCAGAAACGTTATATTTCTTCTAAATACTCTTGAAGTGACATAGAGCAATCGTGACGAATTTTATTTCGAACAACCGCAATACATCTATTGCTTTCACTTTTAGTGATGGGGATAGAAAGAACGACCTGCTCTTTCAAACCAGTTCAAAAGAACAAGACACTCAATTCCGCGATCAGCCAGAAACGTGTTCTTTGCAATTTTAAATTATTCAGTATTCTTTCCCCCACTCTGCCTTCCCAGATTTGTAATCTTTAACACGACGTGTTATGGAAGGCTATACACGTCGCGGATGCAAGAAGGTCTTACCATCTTTTTTCTCTCACTCCGCTGCCCGCTCTCGTACTGGAAGCATATACATTTTTGTCGAAACCTGCCAGCTGCCGAATCTCTGGTCACACAACTATGCCCCCCACCCCCTCCGTTCACAGTTCGCACAATAGAACCATTAGCCAACGAGTGCATGAACTTAGCCCTGAATATAGCAATAAAGTAAATAAGAACGAAAGAACTGGATCTAACGACTCCAGAAGAACGTAGGTTGAGGTACAGTAAAGATTGTGGTAAATTATTCCGAACTGAAATAGAACGCCCTAACCCGTAGGTTTGTTTCTTTTGTCCGTGTGGCCGGGGTAGCCTAATGGTCACGGACTGGCGGCCGGTGTTGTTTTCATCGAGTCGTGGATTCGAGCCTTGACACTACTGAAGACCCGCGGTGAAGCCGGGGGTGATGCACGTTAAATCTGTTCAGGCTCAAAGCCCTCCTCTTAGCATGGTGTGGAAATTAGGAAAGGGGGTGCCAACTCAGGTGTCGTTCTCGACACTTGACCGAGGTTCAAAATTACGAGGTCCTTCGCCAATAACCCTCGTATTGCTAAAATGTTAATAAAACAAGTCAGTGTTTTGTCCATTTTGCAAACGATTTCCTCGCCAAATGGAATCAAAAACTGAAATAATAATTAAGTTTTTGATGTATTTTTTAAAATTATTTTAAAATGTATTTTTTAAAATTTGTAATCTTATCTATTTTTTTTTAGTTTGTGAATGAATATAATGAGTAGAGCATTTGTAACTCTCCCAAAAGTTAACATGTACCGAATGTTCTTATAATTTAAGACAACCTCGAAGATGTTTGGTGACTGCAGATTTATAAATATTAATGGAAAATCTCTCTATATATAATGTATATTGGTATATGTATGCTTTAAAGAATTTGACGTAATCTAAATATAATTTACAAAGAATATTTTTATGATAAAAATTATCTTTATATTTTATTCTTATTATTGTGGAAAGCAAATAAAAAGGGAATATGAATTTAAATGTTTAATAAACTTCATATGTACCTACATTAACTTGTACCTTTTACAAAAAGTATGGAAAATAATTAAACAAAGTTATGCACTTATTACTTAAATTATGTGGAAACTGCGAACTAAAATAAAACACATATATATGTAGTATATTGTTTGTTTTTGCAAGAGTACAATGTCCTATGCATTGCATATTAAAACATTCCAAGCGGATTTTTTAAATATTTTTTTCCATAAAAATATTAATATACTTTTTCTTCAATTTCAGAAAACATTACATGATATAAAAATAATTTAAATTCCATTTCATCAGTAGTTACTTTAATTAATTTATATATTTTGAATATGTAGACCTTTTTAAAGAATACTCATACTGAGAAATAATCAAATATACTTTATTTCCCCTATATGTTGATAAAATTAGAAAATAATGATCTATTTAGTATTAGTTAAATTAAAAATAGGATTTTAAAGAAATTATTTATCCTAAAATGTGTAAAGTAATCATTTGTAATTATTATACAACTTCAAATGCATTAGAAAGTCTTGGATTTTTCGTTCGAGGAATCTAAAGAACAAAAATATCTAAGAAAATGTTAAATAAAAGTTTTTTGGTTTTTTTTTTTCAAATGAGCAAGAACAAATTAGAGCAGTTCATCCAAAAGACAGCAGAAATTCCGATGCCTAATAGTTAACTAATAGTTAGCTTTTTTAATAAAACAAATAAAACAAAAAGCGTTTGACGAAGAAATCTAATGCTTCCAAATTAAATAGATATATAATATACAAGAAATTAAATGTTTCTTGATCAAAACTTAGTTAAAGTTACTCCCAGATATTACTAGAATCTAATTATAATAATTATTAAAATATTAATTGTATTCTCCTGGTTCCTTAAGGTAGTGACATCGAAATAACTTCACCATATTAAATGAATAATTTATGAAATTTTTTCAAATTTATAGCATTGGTTTTTTTCCGTGAGAAAATAATCCGTTTTTTTAGGTAAATTAAACTTGTATTGAAAGTACTTCAATTTAATTTCATTGGAACCCAATAATTTACGCATTTCTCTACGTGTTTTTATTTCAAGACTTTAGATTTCCATCTGACACATTATTACTTGAGACAATCTTCGCGTTAAAACTAGACAAATATTATATCATTAATCAACAAATAATTGAGGTTATTTACAGGATGACTGATAGTTAAGTATATATATATATATGTATTTATTTTTCTTCTTTAGAAGTGTTTTCTTTCAGTAATGGTTCATGAAAATATTTCTGAAGAATTTCTTACTTGCATTACATTAAGCAATGTAATGCGTCTTAAGAATAGGATATGTAATAATTCGAATTAAAAACCAACGTTTTTAAAAACAACGTTTTTATATGGCGGCAAAGTTTATTAAAAAAATTATTGAAATATTAGTTAAAACTGGATGCAAATATCTAAATATTGCATTGTTAGGCAAGTAAGAACAGTTCCCAAAATTTCAGAGCTCTAGCTTGCTGGGAAGTTGGTTAAATTAACGATAGAAAACTTGATGACACAGTGATACACACACAGACAGATACACACCAAGTGAAATACATAAAAACGTTAAAACTAACTAAAATTAATTAATTCATCCGGTAAATTAAATGAATGGAATGCATTTTTACCCAACCACCCTTGGCGACAAGAATTACTTAGCGATATTTTGCTAAATGTGGCTACCCTGTTCCGTTTTACGGACTTAAGTTAAACAAAAAATAAAATAATAATAATAATAAATAAAAACCAGCCAAGTTTGGAGCAAATTTTTGAAATCGCGCCAAGTGATTGGGCTAAACTACATTATTAAAGAAAATATTAATTAAAACTTATCGCAAACGTCTAAATATTGCATTGTTAGGCGAGTACGAACGATTCCCAAAATTTCAAAGCTCTAGCTTGATGGGAAGTTGGTTAAATTAACGATCGAAAATTTGATGACACACACACACACACACACGAAGTGAAATTCAGAAAAACGTTGTAAAATAAATTTAGTAATGACAATGGATGTCAAATATTTCTTAAGGGAATAAAAACTATTTATCGTTGAAAAAGAATTTCATATTAAAGAAATTGTAGAGAATTTTTTTTTCTTAAGGTTAGAGGAAGTAAGAACATATTAATCGATTATCTAAGCCATCATGAAAGTACAAAGATTGTCCAATTTTGCAAAACACAAACTTCGAAACCGGTGGTATAAGCAATCTATCCTTTTATTGAATCTTATACATAATATACTGAGAAATTTTTTCGTAATTGTTAGAAAATATTCCTATATAATTTGCAACTACTTTGCATGCGTGGAATATTCCTTCTTTGTATATATTACCGTCATTTAACAAACCATTTAGAATCTAATTGTATTTTATGAAGCATAAATTTGCTTAAAATATGCATTTACTTATATTTATACATATTTATATCGTTTGCATATTCGTATTTAAGTAAAGAAATTGCGGTAAAATCTAATATGAACAAAACTCAAAAATTGGTTTGTCAGAATAAAACTTATAAATTATTAAGAAATCACCATAATCTTACCTAATATAATTAAATTAAACAATGTACTTGAATTTTAAATTATTCTACGAACTATTTTAAAAATAAACTGTCAAAAACATTTTTTAATTCAAATACAAATTTACAAGTTTTGAAAAATTCCGCAGGCGATAAAGTGATACATAAAAAATTAAATTTCTTTTTTTTCCCCCAAACTGTTATATAACATTGAATTCTTTCAATCAATTTTGTGAAATTCATATCAATAAATTTTTATTTCCGTTTTGCCATCAAAATAAAAATTTGCTATTTCCTTTTTGCCACCCATAGCAAAAACTTCTTTAGTTCCGCTTTGCCACTCATGGCATCAATTCTTTAGTTCCTCTTTGCCACTCATGCAAACATGTTTTTCATTTCCGTTTTGCCATTTATGTCATAAAACTTTTCAGTTCCGTTAAACATTATAAGAATAAATTCCTTTATTAAGATTTCTTTACGTCAGAATTTTATTTATTATTCATCACCTGGATAAATTTAATTTATCCTTTTTGAGTCAAAACAACTAATTAAATGATAAGTTTAGAAAATTGTGTTCCATTTATTATTAGGTTAATTATAATCAAGATTTTGTTTCTAAAATTCAACTGATTTTTCTTCAAATGTGAAATTAATCACATGTACTATTTCTATATTTTTAAATTCTATAGAATATATTTGAGATTTTGATTTAGGAATCTGAAGAGAAAGTGTATGCGAGAACTGGTTAAAATACAGTTTCTTTTTTTAAGAAAACGAACAAGAATAAGAGCAGTTCATTCAAAAGAATTGAAATTCCCATCTCTATTCACTTTTGTACGTAGCCTTAGCAACCTAGTGGTTATGACTGCGAACTCACAATGGGCAGGCGTTATTTCTGTTGAGCCCTGATGCCACTAAAGATTTTCCTAGTAGGGAGACTGATATTTGCCAAACATGTCGAGGCTCCAAATCTTCATTTGGCGTGATGTGGAAGATTGGAGTGGGAGATATCATGTCCGGTATCGTCCTCGACACTTGATCTGGATTCAGAATTATAAAATTCATTGACAATAATCCTAGCACTGCTTCTCAGTATGACTTTAATGAACAATCAATCAATTAAATTCCCTTGTCACTCGCCAGTTTGAAATCAAACTTCTCAACCTTACACAATGCGACGGCGCTTCATTTGACGCATAAATTAGGTCCAGAGTACAGGCGGGAAACTCGACATGACGAGACACACTTTTTCATGGGACAAGTTTCCCTAAAGGCTGTCACATGGAAATTACTTAACTTTATAAAATTGCTTTGTTTGTAAAATAAGTAATTCTACTTGTAAAATTATTTGGTCGTGTTAAAAAATCTTTTTGAGTTGTACTTGACAAATATTTATTTATATATGTTTTCGTCGTGTGTTGTTTAACTGAAAGTTTTGAAACAAGGAAAACCCAACAGTAATTTATGACACTCTATACGTAACATAGGGAAATCAAGGAATTTAGAGCCGAATTGCTTGCTTGATTGATTACTTATTAACGTACTAAGAACACAAAAGTCTCGAAATTTTAAACCACTGCCAAGTGAAGAGGGAGACATCTAAAATAAAACCGCACTTTTTAAACATTTGCACCACGCCAATGGGTTGACTTGTAACTTCGACAGACTGTCCTGTTGTTGAAGCGAAACCATTCTGACTGAAGTCTGCGTGTGGAAATCCTAATTTGTATTTCAAGCTTATATCACACATTCTTACAGATTATAACAGTACCCAACACATTTCATAATTGTTTCAATATTTGATTATATTTCCAAGTTTTCAATTTTCCTTATTGTATCCTTTTTATTGAATACTTTGTATGCACGTAAAAATTTTGTTTCATTTCTGAATATTTTAATTCTTCTTTTTTTTCTTTTGAGCATTATTTGTGCAAAAGATGGGGCCGACCTAAACTGGTAGTCTGACAGTAGGGGTGCGTCATAGTGTCTGCATCCCTCATTAGCTAGAAATCGTGACGTCAATGGAATGCATATTGATATGTATTCCAAAAAAAAAGAAAGAAATAAGGAAAAATAAGAAATTGGAGATATTAGAATAATGATGTTACATTCTATAAACATATTATCATCGTTTATTTTCTTTTGAATTTTGAAGTAATGTATTATTTTTGCTCCCACATCAACTGTTAATAATGTATTATCTTTGCTCAAAGATACTAATCAGTACATGTGGGAACATTTGCTCAAAGATTTTATCCGTACATTTGCTCAAATCAGTACACGTAGGAGCAAAGATGAAACATCATTATCAAAGATAATAATGTATTATCTCTGCTCCCACATGTGTTATTATATCTTACCTTTTATTGTTCTGAAATAGATTATTTTTACCAATAAATGTGGGGATGATTATTTTCCTTGGGGGAGGGGTGTGCAGCTCTAAGCCTTTTGGGGAGCCCTTGGACATTCTGCCAATAGCCCTCGTGTTGCTTCTCAGTGCGATGTTAATAAACAAGCCTAATTCCAATATCCAAGAAACCTTTTAATTTTTTCAAAATATTGGAATTATAAAAGAACCATATTTACATAATAGATAATTTACCCAGAAAAACATAATAGATAATTTAATTAAAACTAATACAGATAACACTAATGCAAGTTTACGAAATATTGTTTTATTGTAAAACAAAATTTACGTTTTTAACGAGCTAATAACAGCGAACTAACAAACTCAAATACGAGAGTGGTACAGTGAGTATTTGTATTTGAAGTCCGATGCCATCAATAATCTAAACTTTTGTTACCATTAAGTTCTCTCTTCTGTTAAACGGATCCGAAACAAAATTGACATTGATTCATTTGTTAGTTTTGATTTGGTATTTTCTGCCAAATCAAAATCTGACTGCTGCCGTGTTGAGATGTCACCGTCCTTGAAGAATGAATTCATCGTTAAACACCGGAAACCAAGTAACAACAAAACAGTGGGTTGCCTCAAATAAATCGGCTCCGAAGAAGGCAAGGATGATCTCATCAGCTAGACAAGTTATGAGGAATAATTTTTGAGGTGCGAAAGGCGATGAGGATCACAAATATGAATTACTGAAACATATAGAGCTATCTAGTGAGTCAAAATGATTATTAAAAAAACGCTATTTTCTAAGCAATGAATGACATCTATTGGGTAACCTAAGGACTTATTAAATGATTTGCGTATTACCTAAAAATTTCAGAGATAATTTAGACACACCTTTGAGACATAAATAATTTAGTATGCATACTTTCACATGATCCAACCATTCATTTGAGTAGATACAGTCACACATTTATTGTGAAAATTATAATGTGAGTGGAACACATTTTATAAAAAAAAAATATTTTAAATTCCGAAATCAAATTAATAAAGCTATAAAAATTCAGTGTCGTAAAAATGCAAGTGGTGCTCAAAGCATTTATGAAATTCTCAAAACAACTGTTTTTATTTCATTTTCCTTAAGTTTTCCTATAAATAAATTGCTAATAATTCTTCTGTAGAATAAGAATGATACGAAGAAGTCAAAATTCTTACTTTTACACAATTACTATTAATCCTTTTACGACGATATTATAGATAGTATAGACAGCATATAGCCATTAGTATAGACAGAAATAAGTAGCATTAATTATTAGCAATAATTAACATTTAGTTTAAAATATATTCAATTCAATAATTTATCGTTCACTTCTATTTTAATACATTTAGCTTAAAATACATTCATTTCAATAAGTTTTCCCCTTTGGTGGCTAAATGTGTTCTTTGCATATATTTGCTTAGAAATATTTTTTTAAGATTTTATTTAACTGTGAACTACATTGATGTGAATTTCAAATGCAACACTATATTATTTATCAATCATCCTAATAGTATGGGTGACATATTGAAAAAAAAGTATGTTTAAATTTCATTATGATTTTTTCTACGGGAACAAATATATTTTTACATATTTCTACGAAATACATTTAGGAAACCGTTACTACACAACAGCAAGCGAATAATATTGCGAATAATATACCAAGATATTATGTAAAATTAAGGAAACCATAACAACAATATACACACCGATACAATATTATTGGAACAATTGCATAATACTACCCAAATTTGTATCATGAAAAATTATAAATTATTTGAATTTTATGTATAAAAACTGACATCCGCCCCTTATTCTAAAAACCCAACCAACTAATGAGGTAAGAGAAGGCCAATATAGTGCCAACAGCTCTTACTGATTCAATTTTATTTATAGAAAAAAAATTCTCATTAAACGCGTTTGTGTTGATTATGTATTATTAGTTTTTTGAATTTATATTGTTATATCTTGAATAAGAAAAAAACGTTAAAAATACTTTAAATAGGACTGATCGATTTTCACGCGAAAATTCAAATTCCATTTTCATAAAAAGGAATTATTAAAGATTATGCCTATACTACATTTATGTTAAAAGCTGACATGACTACTATTTCATAAAATTGATAAATATTCGAGGTAGGTATCGTTAGGCTTAGTTATTACCAAGAAATAATGGATCATTAAAATTTATTCTGCAAATAAATTCAACCTTATGTCTCTAATGTCGCAAAATACACATGTTATTGTTGATTAGTTTGATTTTTTAAGGTCATTTATTGAACTAATCCGTAGTTCGAGGAAGACAAAGTTCAAAATATACCGATTTTCTCAATAAAGAAAAAAAGATCAAAAGATCAAATAATCAAATAATCAAAGATGAAAGATCAAAATCAATCAAAAATCAAAAATGAAAGATCAAAATCAATCAAAAATCAAAAATGAAAGATCAAAATCAATCAAAAATCAAAAATGAAAGATCAAAAAAGCTAGGAGAGATGCGCAACTCAAGACTGTGAGTGTGTAGCAAAGTCTTAAGAAATAATATTTATGTTGGAAGTGATTTCAGTTTTTCAATGGAGTTGAGAGGGGAACCTTCGTTAAGCTTATCTCGTTGTTGTAGACGTATTCCCAGTGGTCCTTTTTGTATTAAGTCCACTTCGATTTGCAGCTTCCACATATCATATTTTTGTTTATTCAGCTCCTCTACAGTGTTGAGTTGCGCCATAATCAGTTTCAGCCTTTTTTTTTTGGATCAGGAATGCGCAGCTATTTAGATTGAAGAGTCGCTTCAGTTAGATTCTTTCGCAATGTGCACTAATAATGGTTCATCGTATCAGTTCCTGGGCCCATAACCATTGTTGGAAGTAAACGCAGTGAGAATCGTAGAACAGTTACGAAAAACTGGTTTATTTACATGAGTAAAAAGACATAAATATATATTTCAGGGCAGCAGATTCAATAGCAGCAGTTGTAGGAGTATTACTTCTTAGGAGAGATCTTCGTCGTCCTTTGCGCGCATGCACAGCCGGAGCTTACATTGCGCAGCGCAATCTATTTTGTGTTGTGGGAAGGGAAAGCAAATAAGCATTAATATATAACAATTTATATAGACACATTAATAAAATTTAAGTTCCTACCTCCAATAATTTATTAATAATTATAATTTACTATACTCCAGAATAATAATTAAAACGTTTTTATACTGCTAAATAGTTACATTTATTTATATCTTCCTGAAACCAAACAAATCAGCATCTATACATACTTGAATTCAACTATAGTAGAGACCATTCTCACGTTCGAAATGTATATACCCTCTTACACAAAGCTTAATTATTTTAATAAATTATTTATTTTTCTAAACAAATGCGAGTTTCTGTCCTTAATATCTCGGACCTAAAACGGAGATATCTGAAACAACCCGAAATGTAACAATTTCTAAAACATTGTAACAATTCTACCCAGAAAGTCCTTACGCACATTTATTAAACTACGAAAAGAAGGATAAATAACAATAAACTAATAAGCTGTATCGATAGTACTTAAACGATTTTCATTGCATCCAGCTAAAATGTATCCCTAAAAGTTCGATATAGAAGTCTTTCTTTAATTTATTTCTTATATCTGCCCTATTCTCCTGGAAAAATTCAAAGCTTATTCCACTACTTGGTTATAGTTACTAAAGCTCTTAATCTGCAACTGTAACTAATAATAAATAGCAGTAATAGTTATACTGGTAGTGGTTACCTCTATTACGGTCTCATAAACAACGAAATAAACCAGATATACTCTACACATTAAATAGAAGTGATCACTTTCACGTCCCTGAATAGAAACGTGAACATATTATTAGTGATCAATGTGTTTTACAACCAGCTCTGATATATTATGTATCAAATAAGGAAATATATATATTATTGAAAAAACAATAATTTTAAACAAACTGAGACTTAGACGAAAACAGAGAACTTAATTTGTATGCATTTAAATAATTCTCAAGTCATATTAATTAAATTGAGCTTTTATTCATAAATTGTTGTTTATACAAGAAACCCACACAAATATGAATACATTCATACACACACATATATATGTATAAGAATGCAAATAATTATTTACGTTAATTAGATGATTTTTAATGACATAAAATTACATTAAAATATAGATAAAAACTTCTAAAAAAGAACGTGAAAGATTTATTAATCCTATAAATCTAGAAAATGTTACAGAATTAAAGGGAAAATGCAGCAAATTATCAAAAACCCATGCAAACTTTAAAAACTACATTCTAAATCAAAGTCATGTTATGTATAAATGGAAAAACTAAAATTTACTGAAATTATACTTAATAATTTTATTAGAAATATACATAAAAATTATCTAAATTTTCAACTATTATTGATAGACTCCACTAAAGGAAGCTATCTCGAGAGAAAAAGAACATTAAAAATTAAAAAAAAAAATTGTAGACATGTAATATAAATAACTTTCCCATACTTTGGAATGTTTAGAATAGTGTTACGAATCCAAATATTACACTACAGTAATTGCATTAGCAATTAATTATAAACCAAGAATAATCAAAATTTAAGAAAGGTGTAGAATTTCAAATTAGAAAAACGAAAAAAGTAAGCAATTACGAAAACATTAAAAACCAAAAGGAAAAAAAAACAAATATAAAAATAATCTATTCATATTATTACAATCAAAAAAATTATTTGAAGTTTTGACAGAACAAAACTTTGTCTTCTAATATTTTTGTGTTTATCTCTGTCCATTATGTCGGAATAAACATTGTAAAAGCACTAATTTTATGATTCTTTTATGGATGTATAAAAAGAAATTTGCTGAAAATAATTTGCAGAAGTGATTTTATTTATTTAAAGAAACTTAACGTATCTTCTAAATTGAATAATTTTATGAATATATGTAGCTCGACTTTATATATATAGTATATGGTGACGAACGTATTCAGAGAAAAGCGTACCTGTCATTTATTGTTTTGTCTTGAATGGAAGTCTTTCGGAAGCCGAAAAGACCGAACAGAGAGGTGTTCGAGTACCGTGTCGAATAGTGTTGAGCATTGCATTGGTGCTGGAAACTGGATCCCACAGGAATCCATGATGCAGTGGGCGTACAGGAGTAGGCATACTGTGACTAGGATATTCTACAAAGAGGAAGATCGTCCTGGATTTAGCAAGCGGCGAGAGGTTTCCGTGCCGTTAACGTGTCCGCAACTCGTTTGTAGAGAGTACGGGACGAAGAGTTGACATCTCTACCATTTGCATAAAGAATGTAGCACATGCGGCCACGTGTTAGGTTTCCGATGGCTATTTACAGAGATATTCACCACAGCCTGATTTTAGTACACGTGTTATTCATCGATGAATGCCATTAAGAGGCAATTCCTCAGACACAACCTTCATGTGTTGCAGCGATCTGGTATATAGGTGGCGAGTCAGCAACGGAGCGCAGATTGACTTCCAAAGGATCGAAGCGACCCGAAAAGATATCTTTTTCGGTTTCGATTAATGGTATCCACCTTCGAGTCCTGGATCTAGAATTCGATTCCTACCTGCATGACGCAAAGGTAACACCCGGTAAGAATGATGATGGCGTTATGGACTGCCTGTACCTTATTTGTCATACTGCCCGACGATCGCCGTACAGGATGACTCGGGTTTGCTAAATAGGTGACTAGCACGGCCTTATGTTTGCATATGTTCCGGCACAACACTGGTCTCTGTGCTGCCTCAAGACAAAGCGCCAACTAGTAGCTACCGCTTCCTGGGCACGTTCGGCGCCCTTCCGACAAAAAAACCTTCTGATCAAGGGGCGCACATCTCCATCCCTGTCGCGGACACCAGCGCTGTGACTGGAGGAGGATGCAGCGACGCCCTAACGTTAAAGGTCTTACCTCTAACCGTCCGAAGAGATATCTTTTCGGCGGTTATTAGGCCCGTCGCCTTCGGATCCCTTGGTCCAAGGTTCGAATCTGCGCTGCCGTTGCGCCACCAGGCCTTTTAACGTTGAAGGGCGTCGCTGCACATGTCCTAATGTATATCAGACGCGTTTCAGCATAAATGTTCGGGCTGGAATTGTGGGTAACTATTTGATCGGCCCATACCTTCTGGCATTTCGACTGGACGGCAGATAATTCCGCGCATTTTTACAAGCGATATTGCCAGATTTATTTCAACCTGTTGCAACCAACATACCTGCTCGACGAAGCACCACCCCATTTCAGCTTAGACGAGCGAAGGTCTTTAGATGCTAATTTTCCAGGTAGATGGATTGGTCGGGGTAGGCCCACACCTTGAACTGCACGCTCACTCGAACTCTCCTGCATGGAATTTATCTTGTTGGGCCATTTGAAAAGCCTCATCTACGAAAGCTCCATAGAATCCTTTGAAGACATAGTTGCCAAAATTTCTGTTGCAGCAGCGACATCCGAGAAATGCTCGGTATATTGGAAAAATGCGCCGCTTACTGCATCGCTGGTGTAACTCCTGTATTACCATGAGCGGTCACTCTTTTGAGCAGTTTCTGTAATTTTTTCCCACATGCTGTCAATAAAATTATTTAGTATCTCCTCTATCCGTTTGGTGTTCCGTTCTTTCATGTCACAATAATGGTTCAAATGGTTCACCGCTTGCTCTTAGTCTATGCATTGAAGGGTGAAAATTGTTCGTTTAGATGTTTTCTATCATTCCTTAAATGTTTGCCCATGAGTTTCGAGGTATCCTGCATTTATATTTGTCTATAAAAGTCATATACTTTTCTTTAGGTACATCTTGAATAAATTCTACTGTATTTATAACTTTAAAAACTGGTGGAATACATATAAACGTAACACTCCATGTCCTGAATTAGTTGTAATTTCAGAAATTAAATTTTTATAAAATTTTAAAAATTTCAAATTTTATGACTCAAATATCCCACATTTTTTATATTAATACTATGAAGTACATAAAGTATGATATAATTTCTTTTTAAAAAAATATGCTCACTTATATACAGAATATTAGCATTTTGCATAAAGTAAATAGTTTGTGGAAAGTGAACCGAAATTCTCGAAAACCACATTTTGAGAAAGACGAAAATGCAGATTTCTCTGTGGAGTGACAAATATGTTTACAAGTTTAAAATTTCACTTCCGAACGTTCTGCTTGTCAGATTCTTGTAAATAAATCATCTATGGAATGAACAAGGCATCCCCTGTTTTCTAAAAGCCAAATCAAAAATATATATACAATTTGAAGTAGTTCAGTTTCGTATTAAATCATTCTTCTGTTTCGCAATTGTAACAATTTTATTGTTAGAAAATTTTTCAAGAAATTGAATTTTATGGATTTAGTCAGCCTTCCTTTGTATTCAAAATGAACCCCCATATATTTTTTTCATAATTATTTGTACATTAGATATTGTTTTCATATTGACTTAGGTAATTATATTTTGAAAAATGCGAAACTATATTTATTTATAATGATTCTAAAATTCAGGTAAATAGCACTGAAATCGAATAGTGATACAGAAAATACCTCTGCTGTTATTTGACTATGAATTCGATGATCATCATGAAATAGGTGCAATAATCCATTTGCCACTAGAAGTTTTTAAGAAATTGGGATGAAGCAAAGAATTTTATAACGTAGCTCATAATTTCAATATCTGTTTCAAAGTGAACACAATTTTCATACATTTCAAAAATTTTATATGAATCAAATTAAATGCTATTTTTAAGAAAAAAAATTAAAGTAGGAGTTTATACTACTGTGTTCAAAAATCATCCCTTTATTATGTTTCCTTCGTAAGAAAATAGTCACCAGGTTCTCACTAACATTTGGAACTTTATGTGATGTTAGTAGAATTGAGAACTTGTTCTTGTAATGAATGAACTGTTTTTTATGTAAATCGACATCTTTTGTTAAAATGTAGTAATAAGAGGAATCTGAATGAGAGACAAAATTCTTTTATAAGCAACAAAAAGATAGGAGGAAGAGTAGAATATAAATTAAGAGAGAGATCGGAAAGTTTGAATAACGTGGTCGTGCGCGCGAAAATTTTCTTATGCTAAGAAAGGAAAAAAAATCAGCTTTAACACTTTGTGCTTAGAGATTATATGAAAACTAAGCCTGATGTTAGATTCATTCCTGGCTTGAACCCATCTTTAGAACTATTTTAAATAAGCTATTAATATTGATAACTTTTGATTGTGAGCGTGAGAGGGTTTTCCGATTCACATTCATAATAATCGAGTTCTTCATCAATTTTATATGGAAAAATATTTCGGTCTTAACTCTTCCCTGAGTGAACTTCGTTTGAGTTTCAATGTCTCACACATGCAATAGTAGCGAAACCAAGGCGTCACAAAATAAAACTAGGGAGACGCAGTGTGGAGCATCGTACGTAGTTGTTTCCAATACACAGGGAGGAAACCTTTCCCATTTGCAGGGTCTGTCAGTTTTTATCGACAAGTGAGAAAATGTAAGAAGCACAGTCGTGTTTTTTTTTTTTTTTTTTTTTTTTTTTTTGTTAAAAATAAAAGAAAGCTTTAAACATTGTTATTCATTAAATTTTGTGTGATGGTGACAATACTCAAGAGAAAACAATCTGTAAGATTCAACAGACTGTTCAGGTCGATACAGTGGGCTCTATATAAATAAAGAGATTCTAAGCATTTCTTACCCAACCTCAACACACTTATACTTAGTATGGCTCTTTATTCTCCTGCCCCGCGCTTACCGACTATTTTTCAGCTGAAAATGCCCCTGAAAGTGACCATATTTCATGCCTGAGTAGATATGCAGATTTCTATGGACCAGTTTAGCACTGTATAAAATCAGCAGTCCCAGCTCTTCTTATGAAATATGTAGAATCGCGGAGAGAAGTATGTTGCAATTGAAGGAGATAAGTGTAAGATTGTTGCATCTATTGAAGAGGTAATTGGGATGCGTGAGCATACCACACTTCAATTGAATCAGATCAGAAGGTTGCAAATGATCCAAGACAACTAAATATTTAAAATATAATTTATTTGTCATTTAGGTTACTATTGTGCATGAGAATATTGTCAGGTAGGTATTAGAGCATGTTGAATTGAACACACAATAGATATCTGAAAAACGTGATTTATTAACAGATTAAGAACAGCCACAATTGGCTGAGAATTCTTTCAGACTGAGATTACATGGGTATGCGTTACATGAAAATATTCCAGAACACTACTCTAGAAACAAAAAGAATATTCAGGAAGATTTCAGAAATTACAATAGAAAATAGAGAACAATTAAAGAAAACTTTAATGTCAATTTTTTATGTTGCTAGTACTGGAGTTTGAACCCAGGAGCTCTCCCGTTCTATAGACGAGAGTTTTACCTCTTCACCAGCGGCGTTTATAAGCTTCGTGGAGTAGTGACTGAGAATATCACTCGTTCAAAACAAAACAAAAATAAATTTAGCTTAATTATTTACAAATTAATAGCAATCTAGATTCTAGTATCCAGGAAAAGTTTTTAGAGAACTGTCGAAAGCTAAAATATTTACAAATTAATAGCAACT
>BMAW01104712.1:52578-71730 GCA_019974015.1 Nephila pilipes
TCGTCGGTTTAAATATTTACAAATGAACAGCAAGATTAATAGAAACCAAGATTCTAGTATCCAGAAAATGTTTTCAGAGAACTGTCGTCAGTTTAAATATTTACAAATGAACACCAAGATTAATAGAAATCAAGATTCTAGTATCCAGGAAACGTTTTCAGAGAACTGTCGTTAGTTACATAGCGAGAAAAATAAGCCTTTTAATGCGAGACGTCTCCGTCTGATTCAAGATTTACTCGGCTGATCTGGGCCGTCGATGGATAGAAGAAATTCTAGAAAGGTCAAAGAGAGGCGCTGATATTGAAATTTCGGCAGAGGATAGCAATAATAGCAAGGCAAGGGAGTAACTCCTTTTCTTCTTCTGCTGATGCTTCTGTGATCTTTTAACTGCTGTACGGATATACTTACAAATATTGCAGGTGCGTACCCAGAATAGTAATAATTTACATAACTATCTGTTCCAAAGTGTGGCCTCGATGGCTAGGCGAGAATGTGCATGTCGCTTCATGGCATAGTGAAAAGGTGGCAGGTGGCTTAAAAAAGGCTACCCCACTCTGAGCACGAATATTCTTTTTATGAATAAAGGTGGATTTATGCTTTGAACAGACCTCGTGCACATATGTTTCAGAAATTCAAAGTATTTCTAACTTTTGCCAATTCTTTCGCTTCGTACGGAACATTTACGCTTTCCAACCTTTCATTACGTTTTCACGCGTAGACCGCTATATTTCTGCGCATTTTTCTTAATTTCCCTCCATCCACTAATATTTGATCTCAATTCTTCATATTTCTCTTTACAAACTGTGAAGAGAAATTGAGTTGACAAACGTCATAGAATTCATCACTAGAAAATCGAAAAAAAATTCAAGACATGATTGTTCTCTTGTTGTAATATTACTTAGCGGTAATATGCATGTAATATTTACTCAGTGATTGGTTTTGATCATCTTCTAAATGTGTGTTATAATAATTTTTTATAAATATAACCCTATACAAATAATTAATATCTTCACTCCCTACTGCATTTTTCTGATGAAAACATCAGTATTATTAAATCATCCGTTTTTATGTGTTTTTCTCTTTCAAAACTAGTTAGAAAAGCTATTAATTTCAACTTTTAACAGGAATAAACAGTGACAGACTAACTCTTAAGCATGTTCGAATTTTTTAAAACTTTAAAAGTGATAAATTGCTTTAAAAAGCGGCGTTCAATACATAATTCTCAATTTCAATAAGTTAATGTATGAAATAAAAACAAGATTGTATTGAGATAACACATGTATAAAATTATACTGTAAAATATGACGTAAATGACAAAATTAATTAGATAAAATATGCCTGAATCAGAGAAATTAATTTTCGAATAAAATAAAAATAATTTCAATACTTTTCTTCGCAAAATTAATAAATCAGCTTTAAATCTAACACTCCAGCAAAATGTACACTTTGACCCAGAAATGAATGTGCTGAATTTTGCCATCTCACACTCAGAAATAAATTTCAAAATTAGAAAAGTAGGAAAATAAGAAAAATGTTCCTAAATTAATAAATATTTTTGAAAAACACCTTCCATAAACCTTTTCAATTTTCTTTTCAAGAAACTCTTACATCAATGGACTTGAAATTTTATAAAGATTTTTAAGAATATCACGAACATAATTGTTGAATAGAATAATTTGTATAAATAGTGTATCGAAAATTTAAAAAAAAAAAAAAAAAAAAAAAAAAAAAAAAACTTAAAAATCACTTTAAGAAACTCAGGGAGAGAAAAAAAAATTTGAGGATATCCTGAGAGAAATATTTTAAATAATAATTTAAAATCATTCTTACAAGTTCCTTAAAATTTTTCTCTCTCAAAGCTAATGGAAAGTTTTTTCATACATTTTTTTAAAAAAAAATGGTGTTTATTGCCTAATCTCTTGAGAATGTTATTTAAAAATGTTTCTCATAATAAATATCTTTAAATCTCCCTCTTTCTTTATCCCAGTATATTTTTTAAAATTTTATTTAATTATCTTCGAATATTGAACAAAATATTAAGAAAAAATAAAAAATTTTAAAAATGATTTTCGTACCATATTTATATTTTACATGCAATTTTGTTTGCTACAGCAAAGTTTACCATGCATTGTTTTTTTCTTTTTTTTCCCAAAATTAATGCATTCTTACATTTATTTCACCCTTTTACAAAATCCAGCTTTTTCGATTTCGAAGTTTTATTTTCACGTCTAATCCAAACATTCTCCCACGTAGCTTTCTTTTTCAAGTTAGTTACGCAGTATCACGGTCTTTTGAAAGAAAGGGAAAAAAAAAGAGTTTGAAATAATACTTGTGTTCGGTGCTAAATAAATCGTCTGTTCTAACTTCGGCAGCAATTCAGAGCAGCTGTCTCGTTCTTTTCCTCCGGACATTTTTATCAAGGACAACACAAGGACAAAGCAAACACCAATTTTCAAAGTACACAATATCGAACGAATCCATCTGAAATGAATATCCTCTTCCATAGTAAAAGACAGAATATTATTTACCAATAGTTTTCTTTGGAGGCAGAATGGGCTTATTGCGCCATCTGTCGACAAAGACTCAAATTTGAAATGTGTATATAGAAATTTATTTACATTTTTAATGTTTTTGTAATGTATGCATAATAAGGATTTAATATTTAAGTTTTATTTCCTGTTTGCATTTCAATTTTATATGGAGATTTAAAAAATATTATCAATATACTTTTGCTGACAATAAATGAGAACTGATGTAAAATTCTTTTAAAGTTATTTACGTTTGTTTCACTAATCTATATTTTTTCATATTTTCCTACAGCTAGAAAATAATATAGATAACATGTACAATATATTGTAAAAACTCAATAACGCTTCAATTTGTATTCATTTGTCGAATTATAAAATGTTTGATATCATTTGACTCGCACAGACAACTGTATGATATGAATTAACACACTCACATAAATAGCCGTTTTTAAAAGTAAATAATGGAAGTATGATATATTCTACTTTTGTTTCATGACAAATACACAAAATGTTCTTATCTTCTCACGTTTTCGTAAATTAAAAGTTTGGTAAATTATTGGATATCAATGGATGTTTAAAGTTTGCATTACTTTTAATAGAAATAATTAAATTTCAAAAGTATATTCTATTAATCCTGTAGTTACTTGATTTTAATTGCCATAAAAAGTATAACTAGGAATTCCTTCGCTTATATTACTTATTTATCGACGTAGTTTAGTTTCACAATGAGAAAGAATATCAAGATACAAATTAGTCTCATAAGGTGAAAATTAGTCTACACTAATGGCAAATTATTTAACAAATTATTAAAAATAGTGAACCTCTAGATATATTTTGATTCTTCAATTAAGTAGTACATATTAATAGTCACCATTGCATAATTTTTTATTTAACAAATATCTGTTCTGACTTATGAGCAAATTGTTTCCGATGACCAATTATATTAAACACGTTATAAGCATTTATTGTTCTTGATTACAATAAAACATTATTTTCTTAATTAAATATAATTAAATTTACATCTCAATTGAAGAAATATTTAAATTTGCTTTTATTTAAAAAAAATAATGATATTCTATTTTCATCATTTTTATTGGAATCGTGTAAAGTTTCAAATTGAGGTAATATATCAATCAAAAACTGAGAAATACCTTATTTTACTTATAAATATTAATATACTTTTATATGAGAAAACTTTTTTGTACACAAGAATGTATTAAAGTAAAAAAGCTTGGAAATCAAAAATAATACCGGCAAGCGTTTCTAGGTCAATCAAGAGCTTTTCCAAGAATCCATAAAATCCAATTACCTGTAAACACCAAAACATTTATAATCATATGAAATTACATTAATTGTAGGACGTATACCCATATGTATCTTTTCTACAATACAATCGAAATTTGAAATTTTCAAAAGATTTAAAATTCAGAATAAGAACTTGTAGTTGAAAATACATGCAAGGGGATGATAAAAATTTTAACTATTCCTTAAAAATATCGAGATATATCTGGATAATATTTATTCTGCATACTTTTTTTTATCTTTATGTATATAATGTTGTAAATGCGAGCTATTAATACTGATTTGTTTGAGTCTCGGGTAGCAACAAATTGAAATCATCCGCAGGAAAGAAAAGTTAAAAGTTTTATCTGCTGGGTTTTACAATGACGGTCTTCGAAAGATCAAGAAACCCTGGTGAAAAATGTATAACTCCGGGTGATGAAAATGTGAGAAGTCTTAAGAATAAGAAATAAAAATTAATCTTTCATTTCGACTGATATTAGTAACACTTAAAACTTTGTGACGTTGGGCTATTCGCGATTTTCTCTTCACTAACCTTGGGGACTTAAATTGAGATTGATTACATAAATTAAGCAATTTCTTCCCAACCAGAATGAAACGTGATTATTTTAACTAAAGGTAAGTAGAAGTTAAGTCAAGTAAACTAGGTAGAAGAGTATATAAGCAAAAGGAAATTTAGACGATAGAGATCGAGTGGCACTAGCGTTGAGTATATACTTTACAGGCGGTAGACGATATCAAGACTTGCTATGGGCGATAATGATCGTAGTGGAGTCAAGAAATCAAGTCAGCCTCAACTGGAGAGATTTTGGTAAGAGACTATAAACTCGATATTAATTGAATGGGAGAATCTATATAAGGTGTTATCAAGGAGAGCACATATCCCTCTGACATTATATTACAAAGCTGTCGAACAAATAGCTGTGTGAGATTTGGCTAGTGTGTCCTTTTGTAGGTTATTGACTTTTAGAGTTAGTTGTATTTGATTGAGTTATTGCACAAGAGTCGGGTAGAAGTGCATCACCATATATTTACGAAACCCAGTAATAATGGCTAAACCTTCACGATCTAGAAGCTTACTTCAATCTACGGCTTGATGTAACCAAACAACTCAACAATACTATCTGTAATTTACGGCATTATGTACACAATGATCAATTAAGGCTCCCGTCCATCAGTCATTTTGATTTTATGAAAGAATTGTCAATCGTATGGAATTTCTACTAATGTCCACAAATCTTTACAGATTTATCAATATGAATCTAATAAAGTGCTTTCGAAAGAGCGAAAAATGACGAAGGTTTCAATTGAATTATATTTTCACTCCTATTATTGAAAATATTTCAGAATAATTTTTAAAGACTGGAAAACCCACAAATTAATCATTAAAATAGAGGTCAAAATATTTTCAAAATTGGAGAGAACATGCAACTCCGCAGAAACCTTTATTGTTTTTTCCTCTTGCGATTGCACTTTATTGCATTCAAATAGATAAAATAGTAGAGATGTGTGGCCAGTTGTCGAAATTCCATAAGACTAACAGTACATTTAAGAAATCAAAATGGCCGGTGAACGGGAGGTAAAAATATTTTCAAAAGTCAGAAGGAAAATGTAATTCCACAGAAACCATCGTTATCTCCTGTTCTTTCAGATGCGCTTTATTGCAATCAAATAGACAAACTAGTAAAGTTTTGAGAACGGTAGTAGAAATTCTATAGGATTAACATTACTTTTACGAAATCAAAATGGCCGGTAGACGGGATCCTTCATACGCAGAACAAATTTAATCCAGGTTTCTCAGAAACATTTTAGTAATAATTAAAATTTCCTGATACTTATCTTTCTTTTTAGGCAAGTGATTAAGAATATCTTCCTCAACTAAACAACTAATTCAGTCAAAGACGATCGAATAAAATGTATCCATTGTAAATCAGACTTTTAGTTAAATTTTTTGATATTTCGATAACTCTGCCTATATACATATTTATATATTTTATCAATTCACGAGGGAATTTCAAAAGTAACCCAGCTAAGAATGCTGAAAGTTATTAGCAATTCAGAACGGAAATGTGGTAATTCTCTGTATTTTTGCTCCTTTATGATTTATTCCTTTTTTTTTTTGAGAAGTCCACGAGTAATACGCCTTCCACATATTAAGAATTAGTTGTCATAACGGTTCCATATGACAGAGATGAGACCATCTTCGCCTTCTTTGGCGCAGGTACACAAAAAGTATTCCTTTGTCTTGATTCTTGCTTGGTCACCTGTGAGTAATAATGAATCCAAGTCTCATCAATGTTGAGAACTTGAGGCAAAATGACAACGTAAATTTGAAATGACAGCAATAAAAAATAATTTAGGAATCAATATCAAATTTGTATTGGCTATGTTAACTCTCTGGGTTGCTTATCCTTCCATTTCGATCAAATAAAAATATACTTTAAAAAAATTATGATTTGCGATTACAACTGAAATTGATTTTTCTGAAAGGATAATTCTTAAAGAACATAAAACATGCAAAAAAATACGCATATTCATATTCTCAAATATGTACATAGATATATGTTACAAAATAAAAATACCCACAGCTTTTCAAGCGACTTTTGTCAAAAAATTGAGCAGAGGTTTAACAAACAGCGGTAACAGCAACGACATCTATTAGATTTTTTTTTTGAACTATACTCGTATATAAAAATAAAAAAAGAGAGCATGAAAATGTTTCTTAACATGTTCTTCCAATTATTTATTTCATTTGGCTTCCATCTATATTTAAAAGGGATTTTTTTCCCTCGTGAAAAATATTCCCGTGTAAAATTTCAAATTCTAGTTATTTAAACGAATATAGCTAACTATCTGTAACGCTAAATCTTCGTTGCTATAGAAACTAGATCCCCCCTTTATTTTCCCCACAAATTCATTTGACATACGGGTAGTTTTCAGAAATTATGTTCCGAGTTGCTGAGAGCAAAAAACTACTTTTAAAAATAATTAGGCCTTATATTAAGCTTTAGTGTCTCACTTTTCATGGTGATTATAGTGCACTTTTAAACAAAGAACATAGATTACAGCAATTAAGCTTTTAAAAGTCGAAGTACATGCTAATGAATGAAAACTGCTTAGCAAAATAAATTGTTTTTGCATTATGTTCGAGATAAAGAATACAAATGTGTTTCAGTACATTGATAACAAAAATCGGTGTTTTAATCTTACAGAACTAATCCCAAATGGGACCTTTTTATTGGCATAAAATTCTGAGAGTTTTTGAAAATCGAAACTCCCAACAAAACGAAATAAAAAATTATAATTGCAGCACAGAAAATAATGAAATCATAAACATAAACAATTTGAGAAAAGTAATTAAAATACTTTTAGCATTTCCGAGTAAAACACATATGAATACATGATAACTAAATTAAAGAATTCTCTAAATATATCTAGTCGCAATTAAAAAAGAAAAGCAATTAATCCTTCTTTTTTTTTTATTTCAACACATAAACAAGATAGTGATTTACTATTTTATATAAATTTTGATCACAAATAATACTTGAAAAGGCTTGAAAAGATATGTTTAAGAATTATCAAATTTTCTTGTTAGTTCTAAACAAGCTTCAGTTACAGTTATTAACATTTAAAACAGGGCACAGATTATATTTAAGCCAAAATTACTTTGTTGTTTACATTAAGAAAAATATATTCTTGTAAATTATAACAAAGTCCATATATAGAATTCTAAATATATTTTTCTATAGTTAACTCAAGTTTTATAATATACACAGTTTTTACTAATGTGTTAGCAATAAATTGGCTCATTTATGGATATGCCATTATGAGATATAGTTGAGTAACATATACTAGCATATTGTCGTTTTGAGAAAATGGCGTCAACAAAAATACGTGGGAATAAAATACAAGTTAATGGTACATAATGAGCGACATTTACTGGCTGATTAGGTCTTAATTCATAATCGTATAAATCTGTGGCAATGTGAGTGACTTATGGTCACATGGCGCAAGAGCCAAATTAATCAATTCTGCTACAGATATTTGTTATAAAGAATCTCAATGCTATTCAAATGCACACACAAACAGTCAAAAACACAAATAGTCAAAAACATACAAAAATGCAATGATTGGAGAAAAACAGCGTGGTGTCAGAAGTACAAATGTTTGGGAGCAAATCATTAATTGTTATAACCTTGATGTAGGAAATAAAATAATATATACAAAGTCTTCTAAGCAAATAGAACACTTAAGTGTATTAGATTAATTTAGTTTATTTTTTTATTAACGTCGCACAAGCAACACGAGGACTATTGGCGACGGACCTCGTAATTTTGAACCAAACACTTAAGTGTAATACAATTCAAAAACTACTATTGAATCCACGAGGTTTTTGTTTTATTTTAAAATATAAGATAATTCTACCCCACCTCAAAAATCGTATATGTCGTTAAGGATGTACTCATCTTTATTTTCAAGTTTCGTATTTGTTACACATTTTTCAGGGTGATACACTTTCATTTGTTTATCATTCTTTGGAGATATTCCAACTGTATGTCCGTTTAATTTTAGAATTAATTTTTGGTTCGGTTTTGAAAGATGCAGCTACAGAAGCTTTCAGAGGCAATGCTGGAAGTTGAACTTTTTATTTTAGTGTATCGGGACCTACTATAGAAGATATGAGCATTGTCTGAGTAGTTGAGAATTATTGTAAAAGTATAGATATGGAGGTAGATAAACAAGTCGTCGTATTCAATGGGGATATTGGTCTAAAATGCTACAAAGATGAGCATGCTATTTTTATTATAATTTGCACGTTTGGGGGATTGTTGAAACTGTAGACGGTTTAGTAGCCTAGATGTAAGTGTGCTGTAATACTATTTCTTTTCTACCTTCTAAATACGAAATGCATTAGGTGGTTTGTATATTCTGTGCTGTTGCCAAAAAAGTATTAAAACTATGTAACATTCATAATTTTTGAGGCAAAAAAAAAATTAACAAAACCGGTATTATATATCTGTACCTTATAACATTTTTACATTTCCAATATATTTAGTAACAAATTCTTAAAATAAGAATATTTTTTTCAGAAAAAAATAATGCATCTTGCTTTAGAAACAATGTATTAGAACATCACACTTGAATGTTTCGTCAAATGTAAAATTAAATATCTAAAATGTTTTAATTTAAATTTAATACTTCGAACGTTATACTTAGGCTACAATTATCGTATAGGAAAATCTCCGAATTAGTTTCTCAAATCAAAATCTCGAATGAATTTTTGAACAAAATAAACAAGTTCTGAAATTTTGATTCAATTTCATTAGTTAGCACATAAATATTTTATACTCAGATGGAATATTCAGGTTAAATTGCATTCACCAGATTTAGAAACATACCAAAATGATTAACTATAATTACGAAACCGACTAATTTTTCAGTTTTTAAAAATATAATTTTAGGACTTTTAAAGTATTTGTAACATATTTATACCGTGTTTTTCTGCAATTGTTATATTTTCGCCATATTTTATGACTTGAATGCTTTCCTTACACAAGTAAAGTGCTGTTTTTTTAAAAAAAAGGTGTTCCTTTGAATGTAATTCCCCTGTGGGTAGTTAATGTTTCCTTCTGACAGATACATAATTTTTTAACCTAATGCTAGTCCTATAAATATTCTACTTTTTGCATCAAATATATACAGTTGTATGTGCTTGTATGCAATGTAGAACATACGATAAAATAAGAAATAATAATAAAGTTTTCTGGGTAACTCCAGTTTCTTCTGGACTCTCAGAAAAGGTCAAAAATAATTTTAGAGATCCCAAATTAGTCATTGAAGAATAATGTACGGCTCATTTTAAGACAATCAAAGGTGAATGAAGTTTTGAGCATTAACCTTCATGAATTACTTTTGTTTTGGAAACCCCTTTGATACACTGAAATAGTTGAAACAGTCTATCTTTGAGAAGAAAAGTAAAAATACCCTCGAAGGAACATTACTTTCATGAAATGAAAATGTTTGGTTTAAGGGGAGTGAGTGAGTGAATGTAAAGGTTATTGACGCAAGACCCAGATGTGGCTATGCTGCACCAAACAAGACTTAACTATGGTCTAGACGTGAAAAAATTGAAGAAAAGACAAAAATTGGTTGACAAGAAGGAGGGTCGAAAATAGAGAAGGATCGATAGGGTATCTCGTGAGAGCGTAACCTGTTTTAACTAAAGCCAGTAAACCCCATAGGAAAAATAAAAGATCACTAGGACAGAAGATAAGTCCCTGAGTTCCTTTGATATAATCCCCACGGTCAGGTGCCCGGCTATACTCCCAGACGCTGGGTACCCATTTTGGTCGCCACTTACAACATGCATGACCAACAGTGGGACTATTCTTTCATACCCGGACACCACACGAGTCTTGAATCATTTGAAATTATTGCTCGTAATAGCAAAGTACGTATTAAAATTATAACATTTCCATTAAAAAATCTTTCATAGGTAACTAATTTCATATAAGTTTTTATTACATTTTCTTTAAGGAGATATGAGATTCTATTAAATTTTGAGAATTCAAGATATAATTTACTATATTAGTGTACAATATAAAATAAAAACAACTATTTGATATCGAATAATTACTATAATTCCTCCCCAAATAATATAAGAATATGCATAGACAATACAAAATAAGCTTCGAAAATGGATGGTCCACACAAATATCAAATGGTACTAATAGTTAAAGTATATTATAAAAGTATTAATTGAAAAATTTTAATGTAAAATAAAAAGCATGGAAATCCCAATGTCACTTAGATAAAATTAAATGCGAGAGTATATTCTAATGCTCTCAATGAAAGAAAATATGATAGTGAAAAATGATTATCACAAACACTTATATGTTTACTCCTACTTGTTGCTGTTGAATCTGCAAGCTTGAAGCTTACGCTACCGTGCCCTCTTTTATCTATGTATTTTTAAGAGCTGTAAATAAACCAGCTTTTAGTAATTGTGTCATTGGCTTCGCTGCGTTTACTTCCAAAACTTTCAGAAAAAATTCTTGATTAAAAAATTCTGAAAATACGAGTAAATCGTCCTTAAATCGTTGGCTTTTCAGAAAAACTGGGAAACAAAGAAAATCGTTCTAAATATTTCCAAACATCAAAATGTCTCCCAATTAAAATATGCTAAAATCCCTTATGGTTTAAATGCTAATAGAAAATTAACTTCGTTAAAATTTAGTTTAGAAACACTGAGATATTTTCAAAAATTAAATGGTGATTTATAGTAGGCAAATATGTAGACCTATTTCGTAAGAACAACAGTGGATTTGAAAATTGTTTTTTTTACACTAGGTACATTATTATTTCATGTATAAACATTAAAGATTTGTATTAATCATATCCTCTATTGAAGGAAAATAAATGTATATAAATAAAATCATGGGATTTTCACTTTTTAAAGGCACTATTATGTTTTTGTTCTGGACGAAGAAAACATAAATCATGCAACTAATTTTTTCAAATATTAACGGCTAAAGAAGGTGATATGAACGATAAAAACGAATAAAGAAGTGATAGATAGTTGTTATGAACGCTTACTTCAAATGAGCTTTCATTGCGTATTCATTTAGTTAAATTTTTCATAAATTATTTGAAATTATTTGACTTCCAATATGAAAATTTATTTACAATTTTAAGAAGAATATTCTGTAATGTCTCTTTATTAATTCTTCTTCTTCCTTTCCAAACAGTTGATAACACAAGTCCTCCCGTTGAAGTGACGAGGAGATTTGGAGATGGAGTTATCCTCGTCACTTGACTTTGGTTTAGAATGCTGAGGTTCATCGCCCATATCCTTGTTGTTGCTTCTCAACGTGACGTTAATAAATAATCTCAAACCCTTCTTAATATATAAGAATTACTAATCCACACAGTCAACAATGATGATAAACTAGTTATTTTAATCAAATGTATGAATATTTAAAAGTCGATCCCCAGCTAGCTATATCTGTGGACTTTACCCTATAGGGTCAGAATCTACAGTATAGTATAATAATTAAGTACTTATCTTATAACAAACCAATCGGGTTCGAGTAGTTAGAAAATTTATGGGTGAGAATCTGATTCACTGATCCTAAGCAATTATTTCCTGGTTGTGAACTTATCACCTTTTACACTTGTCAATACAATCAGCATTGTTACGTCTGTTGCTTCCATTTATTGTTTCTATCATTAGTTAAATACCTATAAAAATTTTACTGTTTGTAAATTAAATTGTAACTTTTCAAATCTATTAACTGCTGCTCAATAATTCTATTCTAATCTGGATGTGTTCCATTTCATCCTTTGGTAAAAATCTATAATTCGAGGATCATTTAAAGTCTCCGAGGTGTTAATATAAGAGGAAAATGCGATGGGTCCCATATTATAGTTTCTGTCAATCTCAATTTGGAGAATTTAATTTAACTATCTCTTTTTAATTATTCGAAAGGTTTTATTATAAATTTAAGACTCTAATTCTCACGTTTTTGTCACTCAAAGTTATATATCCAATTAGCAAACGTCTTTGCTGTGGAAAATCGAACTCAATATAGTGTTTTTCTTCTAAATAGGAATAATCTGATTCAATAAATGTTCCTTTATTGTCAACGACGAAATATATCGCTTCTTGATCTTTTACAGGATTCATTGTCCTTCGGGGAAAGGTTATCGCTGGACCAGATCATTATTCAGAGAATTCCTTGTATTGTATCCATCTGAATGAATAGATTTTCTATTCTTAGTTATTGTATTTTCTGTCTCTAGAGTTCACTGACCTAAGTATGAGTAATGCTTGAAGATGTTTATTTGCTGTGCAATGTTCACAGATAAGTATCAGGCCATATTCGTATTTAAAGTTTAGATTATCCTTCATTAAAAAATTTTCTCATCTTAAAGCTTGGCTAAACTTAAAGAATCAAGGCTCTGCAAAAATATCAATCTTATCATCTATCAAAATCCTCTACAAGTTTCCATTTTTACAATGAAAAATATTGTTAATTTTGTGATGTTTTGTTATTCAAGATTACCTCTTCACTAATCTCGGGTTGCATAAAATTGCGATTTCTTCCAAACCGAACACAAAACGTAATTTAGTAAATTATATAAAGATAAGAAGTGTTGTGAATTACATTAGAAATAGTGATATATAAGGAAGATAGGATTTAAAGGAAGGAAGCTAGAGAATAACGTCAAGCTGATAGATATATGCATATTGGATTGAATCATCGTAAAAATCATTTATGTTGGAAGTCAATCTTCTATAATCGAGGGCCACGGTAGCCTAGTGGTCATGGCTTCGGATTCGTGGCCGACGGTTTTCATTCAGTCACGGGTTCAATCCTTGGCCGCCGAAGAACCGCCGTGTAGCCGGAGCTGATGCACGTTAAATCTGTTCGGGGCCCAAAGTCCTCCCTTTGGCGTGGTGTGGATGTTAGGAAAGGGGGATACCAGCTCAAGTGTTTTTCTCGTCACTTGACCGTGGTTCAAAATTACGAGGTCCGTCGCCAACAGCACTCGTGTTGCTTCTAATGCGACGTTAATAAAAACTAAACTAAAACTGCTATAATCGAGAGAAAAACGTGGATTGGATTCAGTGATTTGGCTAAGACTTTTCATTAGAATATAAACTAAGATCAACTCAGTTAATAGGGATTCAGAGACATGGTCTTGAGTATCTTCAATTGAAGATTTGATTTTATTGATTATTTAATTAAAATTTCAGATCGCTGTTGAGTCAAATAAGGAAGGAAACACGTTACACTTATTTCTGTACGGAAACGGAAATTTCTGCGTAACAATTTTATTAGCATCGTTTTCGATGTAGTGATAAATCCACGTTATATAATTTTTAATGTTGCCTTCAAGTAAAATTATATATATATATATATATATATATATTGGACAGTTTAAATTTCTTGCTAAACTTGGCAATTGTAGCAGTTTTACCATGGTATTTATGATGTAAAACTCATTGGACTTAGAAAGAACATAAGTTGTTAAAGAATATCAAATATGTACGATGCTTATGAAAAAATTTCAAAGATAATAAAATTGGTTACTACTTTTGATTGAGTTAGTAGATGTTACCTCAATTATTGCTTTGATGTACAAAATTAAACATTTTATTTAGAGTTATATAATCTTAAGGGGACTTAAAAAATAGTACTGAATGTTAGGAACATTTTAAAACAAACCGCGTCAAACTCCGACAATTATTACGCCCTATGCAACAAAAAATGTAAATGTTTCAAGTGGCTTGTTCTATGTAATGCAATGTAAACAAATCTCTTTTTCTCAGTTTGGTATTTTCACACTTTCCCACAGGATTAAAAAAAATGTTTTGCATACAAAAAAATTTTACACGAGTGTTGTACTTGTAAATCTTTATTCTGTGAACCTCAATTTTGTTAATAGGATGATTAGATTTTATTTTATAACATGATACATGAAAAAAAAGTTACTAAATACAAACTTGATAAATTTTTAATTTTTCAATTTTTTTTAATGCAAGGTAAATTTAAAATTTGAGGTTTACAGAATAAGGTCATTATTTAGCTTTAATTTGGTATAAGTATTATGGTTCTATTGTACATCTTTCAAAAGTTATCTTGTGGGTAACGTAAGGTAAGCTAATTTATTTTTCAAATTTTTGTACGCATATTTCATGTTGTATAAGAAAATATATTAATTTAATAGCAAAGGTTGACCCAATATTTTAAACTATGCACTTTATTACACAAACTGGCGAAGTTTCATACTGAAATGAGCAAAAATTGTTGTTTTATGCAGATTTGAAAAATGTGTGTGTTTCAAAATGTTCTACTTTTGATTTCGTAAGGTACTAAGTCCCCTTAAGCAATTTAAATATAATTTACGCTGCTGATATCTTTGTTAGGGAAGGATAATTATAATTGTGCAAACTCTTTTCTTGAATTTCTTACTTCTAAGCCTCTTTGTGAAAAAAATCTAAAAACTTCTAATCATTAATTATATTAATAAAAATTTATAAATGTTAGAGCAAATAAAAAAATAAATTAAAAATAGCTTAGAATCTTACACTAAGTTATGAAGAATCAGTTTTTAATTCTGAGTGAACAAAAAGAAAAAACAATCGAAAAATTAGTGATGCAATAAAATAATTAGTAACATGTTACACAAATCATTCGGAAAAATATCGAGAATTTTGAAAATTCTAAAACTATTTGATATTTCGTTTCACTACAACCCTTAGTCGTAGCTAATGATGCGGAAAAATAAAATGTTGAAGTAGGAGGCATTAATCATTTTTGCTTTTCACTTGTGTCAAGTAAATTTGAAATCAGAAACTATTTATTTTTTAATTGCTTGTTGAAACCATTTTTACTACAAATTTCTTTGCCTCCCTTGCCATTTTTTTCTGCTGAAAATCGAAAAAAAGATATAACAAATGTTATGTTATATAAAGTCTAGCCTTGGTCTTTCCAGAAAGTTCGATGGTTCAGACAAATACTCCCCAACTGAACAATTTATAAATTTTCAGTTAGAAGGACATAAAAACACAAGTGTGCTTTGAGATAAAAAAGATAATAATAATAAACTTAGAAGAAAAGGGTAAAAAACGCAGGTCACAAATAAGAACTCAAGATTTTAGAAAATTACCTTATTTCTGCATAAGTTTGTGTATCACCTGCTCTTCATTATTATACTTCAAATACGTCTTAATTTCTAACTAAACAGTCAGTAAATTCTTGAATCCAATTGGAGAGACGTCAGGAAAAGGCAACAGAGTTTATTAATAATCTTCACAAAACAGGTCAAGTTGTGCTATCTCGAATCCCTCTTAACTCACTATAATCTTAGCTTATAATCAAAAAATAAAATATTAGCTTACAAAATCCCTCACTTCCTTCATGCAGAAGATTAGTCTCATGTTACTCCAATTAGGAGTCACTAATAACCGATTTTACTACAATAAATAAAAACAATAATTTACTACAATTTACTAACATATATCAGCTTGTTGTTTTCATTTGTCTCCCTTCCACTTCCTTTCAATTCTATTTCGTTTATATATCCCTAGCCTAATTCAATTCATTATAGTTCTTATCTTCATCTAATTTGTCTAATCATGTTTCGTTTTTGCGATAAGTTGTAATTTTATGCAATTCAAAGTACAAAAAGTGCCCAGGGTTTGTGAAGAGTAAACTGCTAATAGCCCTACGTCACAGTTGTAATCTATGCAAACACAAGTCTTTGTTGAAAAGTGATGTTTCTATTTTCATAACTCTATATCCTCTCATTGGCGTAATGTAGAAGTCTGGATAAGATATTGCCATTTCAGGTCTCGTCCTCATCACTTGATAGCGTTGTAAAGCAAGATTTGTTGTTAATAACCATCGTATTGCTGCAAAGAGCGACGTTATTCCTTTGTTTATTATGAACAATACTAACTAACATTCGAAAAGCGCACAGTCACGGGCCTGGACAAGCTGAGCTCATCCGAAGCATTTCAACCCAAGTGGTTGCTGCCGAACCTACTCGCATAGCGAAACTCTTCTCCGTTGGACGCTGACGAACCGAGTTCTTCCTCGTAATTATATTTGCGTTGTTTGTGTTAGAAGAGAGAACAAAATAAAAAGTTTAATTAGTTTAATAGCATACAGATGACACAACGGGTGCCGTGAAATTAGTTGCATAGTGAGCGAAAATGTTACCAATCATATTGCTGTTCACCTGTCTATTTTTTCTTGTGTTTTTCAAGGGCAAGTAACAGGCCGAAGCAATTCATCCAAAAGCTTCTCGACAGGAGATTAAAAGTCACAAGACCTATATTTTCTTTCAAACATCCAACCTATATATTGTGTAATTTCGGAGAATTTGTTACTGAAAGGGTTTTAAACTGTAAGCTAGAAAATTCTGGTGAAAAATATGTTTTATGTTGATAAATATGTAAATGATGAAAAAATCCATGTTTTGTAGTGTATCACACACAAAAAGAGTTTTGGGTAAACGTAACAATTCAATGTTTCATAAAATTTAAATTTATTTAGATATTTTAATTTAATATTTCTAATATTTATCACATACTGAATTGCTTAAAAGAGCCAGTTACAATTGCTGAAAATATTACATTAATGTGCTGCAAATAATTCTTTAATGACAATGTTTTAAAAGCAAGAGATCTATCAGTTCATCATCAGAAATGATAACATTTTCAGAAGCACCTTGCGGTAAGCGGTTACCAATTTAGCGACCGTTTTCTTGCAGTACTGTGCGTAATAAGACAGCAGAAACTGTTTAAATGGTTAATATACAGTGAATCCAAGAATAAAAATTTGTCTTATAAAAGAAATAAAAGTTTCAAGATACAAGGTCAGGGCTATGACTTTTCGCATCTGGAACTTCTCATCGAGTCGCGTTGTTAATCATTTCTTAGTAAACCAAAGATACCTAAGAATAAAGAAAATTAATTCAATATAAGATACAAGAAGCTTTAAAGTAAAATAAAAGTTTGGGAAATGGATGAAAAATATAACCCTAGAGAGACATATTAATTTTCAGTCAAACTTCGAGTTTCAGCGGTGGTTGCTGACATAGACATTTAATTCCACAAGTACAATTATCACTCCGGATCAAAACGTTAACATCACCTTTCACTAAGATTAAACAGAAATACATAATAACGTTCCAAACTATTCTTTAAGATGAACTTTCTGAAAAGACCACACTTACATTTAAATACCAAAAAAAATGCAGTTCACGACTGTACTTACCATATTTCCATAGCTAATTTCAAAAATGATTGATTGATTATTTAATGTCACACTCCGAAGCTAAGGAAAGGCTATTGGCGAAGGACATCTTAAATTTGAATTTCAATCATGTGAAAAGGATGATATCCACCAACGCAGCAACTGGTACTTCCTTCCCCAAACTTCCAAATACTATAGGAACTAATATGGAACTTCGTTAGATTTAAAGTGTAACAGATCTACTACATGGTAGGTCCTTAATGGTATTAGAACTTGATTCCCTAAATCAAGGGA
Organism: Nephila pilipes; assembly: GCA_019974015.1. NCBI lineage: Eukaryota > Metazoa > Arthropoda > Arachnida > Araneae > Nephilidae > Nephila > Nephila pilipes. The sequence goes on from BMAW01104712.1 coordinate 70,472, forward strand.
ATTTACACTGGCCGCGAGTTCGCGAATATGACATTCAGGCCACTGAGTCCATATGATGCATTCATGCAGAACATAAAATAAAAGTGTATATCAAATTTAATACAGAAAAAATTTACTATACATCCAATTTAATACAGAGACAATCGAGTGTCCATCCTATTATACATCCAGTTAAGTGTATATCCAATTTAGTATTAAAGGAAATATATTACCAATTTAGAGTCTAAATTTAGGGAAATAAAGAGCACGATTTTTTGAAAATGGGTGCCAAAATTGCCTTTGATATAATGTTATTAATGTAAAAATTTACTTGGAAGTAAACCTACTTTCACATTAACAAAAATAAGAGATTTAATTATAAAAATAAGAGATTTAGTCAAAATTATGTAGTACTGAAATTCAATAACTATATTTTATAATATAGACTACTCATTCAGTAAAGTTACTTAAATAAATATTCCTACTTTGACTCTTAAATAAAAACGTAGAACGTAGAGCCTTCTGAATATATATATATATATATATATATATATATATATATATATATATATTGTTGTGTGTGTGTGTGTGTGTGTGTGTGTGTGTGTGTGTGTGTGTGTGTGTGTGTGTGTGTGTGTGTGTGTGTGTGTGTGTGTGTGTGTGTGTGTGTGTGTGTGTGTGTGTGTGTGTGTGTGTGTGTGTGTGTGTGTGTGTCGTTTTCAATATATATTTGCGCTATGCTCTAAAATGTGAAGGCCTTACCGCGGTTGAATACAAATCAAAGACTTAAAAAGATTTTCGAGTTTATTTTCAACTATATTTTGTTCTGTAGTTGATGAAGTAAACAATATGAAACAGTATTTTTGCATAAAAGTGCAAATAAAACTAACTACTCTAAAAAATACAAATTAACATAGTTACTGTTTGGGATTTGTCTGTTTATTTGTCAACCTAAAGCTTTTCCATTTTTCGATTTCTTTCATATGGGTTATTTTTTTATGCTCGTTTGAAGAAACAGTATTCTCCTCCTCCCCCCACTCTCTACCTTTCTTTATTTTGTATTTTCTATATTTTGTCTCTTGAGACTATATCATAGAATAATAATGCATAGTTCTTTAATAGTAAATATCAATACATAGTAATTGCAATTATGGTGGATTGTAAGATTTATAGTAATATTAAGTAAATCTTTATGTAATTTGTATAATCTTAAAAATTGATATGTTATTAATTTCATGAAATTTTATCTAGGTATCATGCTTATATAGCAATACGTAACT